>OX328097.1:67421939-67685494 GCA_946811185.2 Hippopus hippopus | reverse complement strand
GGGCTATCATCACCAGCTAGCACTTGAAAAGTCCCATAATCCTAACACTGGTGAGGCAGTCGTTGTGCTGTCCTAGAGACCCTGAGTACCAAGGAAGGAATTCCATTACTACCATATTAGAATTTGTTTGTATGAGCACGAAAACACTAACGTTACCCCTCGCTGTTCTCCACCTCCGAGGCGATCTCTTAAGAATCTGGTCTCCCTCTCTTAGCTTTGAAAAGAAAGTTCTGTCAGCACTGGTGTGAGAAAGCTAGGAAACACATGGTTGCATCGCTAACCACCGTGATATTACCTTAGCTCTCTGTCTGTCAGTCTGTCTGTCTGTCTGTCTGTCTCTCTCTCTCTCTTAATCATCACTCTACAAATCTCTTACCCTGATACTTAAGCGACAGTCGAAATATTATCCCGTCTTTCCAAGTGCAAAGAAGGAAAGAAGTAAGGAACGCGCTATTATGGCCATTATATTAGTCTTAGAAATGGATTTGCAGGGGATCGACCCCGCTACCTCCCATTCTCAAGTGGGACAGCCCAACCACTCGGCTAAATAAGCGGTTAAAGCTCTCGATATAGCAATGCTTATTATGTGCACTATATTAAAGATCTGTAGTTTTATACAAAAGGAATGAAAGTCAACAGGCTGCTTATCTACTCGAAAATACATCGACGCTGATTTGTCCATCTTTTAAGACGCATTTGTGGATGCCTGAACATTACGAGTCCTTTTATATATGGAGCTTAACCCTTTACTAAACAATACCTGGTTTTTACGACCCAGAGGAAGACGCCTTCTGAAAACATTGTAGGAAAAGGAGAAAATGCTGGTAACCAGCATTTCCTCCTTTTCCCACAATGTTTTCTACTCTTCTAAAGTCAGGTTTCAATTTTTCAATCACGTTTACTAGTATTTTGTCGTCTGCATTTGCTTTCAATTTGGACAAGTCTAAAATTTTGTTGTTTGGTAAAGAGTTAAGGCACCGTATTTATAAGAAAGAGGTTCTGGGTTAGAATCCCACTGGCGGGGCTGTTTGAGTCTCAATTCTATGGCAAGGCACATCAGAGCCGCATCCGGCTACTGGTGAAAGCTAAGAATACATGAATAAGTGCTATTCGTCATTATGATTGAAAATTATTTAGCCCGGCATCAATCAATCAACCACTTCCCTACTCTGCATGTACCCTACCATCACAATTAAGAGCCTGTAGTGATTCCTGCACCCGAGTGATAAGAAAGAGAGCCATAAATTCTAATTCTTAAATCTGATGAATGAATCACAACGGGGGATCCATAGAAGATCTATCCACTTTTTGTAACAGTCTACTGAATCATATGGTAGTTCTAGTCCTTTGACATACTGAAAATTTACTGATAGCGAAAAGTTTTACCAATCTGCGCAGGCTGGCCTGGGTCGATACTTTTCACAAATGCATTAAGCCCTTTTTTCACAGAGCATATCTCATATATAATGATCTATTCTGGTCCCCCTCTCGAAAAAAAATCCTGGGTCCGCCCTTGTAATGGATCCATAAAATCCATTTTGTCTTATGTGCGATCGAATGATGAGCTCGATAGCTTCTTGACATGCAGAAAATTTGAAGAACTCGAAAAGTTTCGGCCCATGTCAGCCTGTGCGGACTGCGCCAGCTGATACGGATCGATTCTTTTCTTAAATGCTTTAAGCACCCTTTTCACAGAGCACGGTCCATTATGTTTTGGCCTAGATATAGATAGAATAATGATGACATCGGCGTTAACACGATCAATAATGGAATTCAAGGCTACGTGGCCTTTTTGAATATACAAACTGGTAAAATTATTTCGTAAAAACGAAATAATTATTTCGTAATTACGAAATAATTATTTCGTAAATACGAAATAATTATTTCGTTTTTACGAAATGATATTTCGTTTTAATGAAATAGTATTTCGTAAATACGAAATATTATTTCGTAAAAACGAAATATTATTTCGTAAAAACGAAATATTATTTCGTTAAAACGAAATATTATTTCGTAAAAACGAAATAATTTGAGAAATTTGCATACTAAAAAAAAATCGAGCATGTCACTTTAGGGGTTCCGTAGTAATCCATTTCGAATGCATTCCTTTTATTTTGGCTGCAAGGAATTAGATTAATTTTTAGAAAACAGCCGCACTTTTTTATGCTGACTACACAAAACGTGACACGACTGGCATGTTCTTGTAACAGCAATATTACTAAATGCAAAAAGGCATTATCAGCTGGTGTACATGTAAATCGTGCATGAAATAGGCTTATTGCATGGTCACTTTGAATTGATTGGAGGTCGACCTGCAGCCAGATATAAGTTTCTTCGAGCAGACCAGTTTAAGTGTGTAAATTAAACAGGTGCGTTACAACTCAGTCGCTTCGAATGATTTGCGTGTTACGTCATACCCCTTATCCAAATTTTACTGCAAACATTTGTGTACCCACGACAGGCCGACAGGCATCTTGTAGACAGATGGCTTTTAATATGGTCGTTCTGATTTACTCTGCTGATGGCAAGATGGCGATTTTCAAAGATGGCGGATGGTGTAGATAGACACCAGACTAAACAGAACACGCTGTCTGATCTTGGATCTATACCATCCACTTCTGTACTATGACTTAACTCGTATTAGAAAGCTATTTCTTTCTCGGGCTAAAAAAGGCAAGATAATGTTTAACAGTGTTCCCACTCGCGCAAATTATTGCGTAAATCACGTTATAGAATTGAAATTCACGTAACAGATTCTGGTTACACCAGGGATCTTATACACATGTGTATATACGATCCCTGGTTACACCCGAGACTTTGCGTAAGAAAATGCATGGACAAAAAAGGCCATTATACGCTTTTCTTGTGAAAAATGACAGGTTTTGAAGTTACTTGTTACCCTCATTGACAATCCTTTTGTCAAATCATGTGGAAATACCTAGCCAGAAATTAACAGACATGAAAAACTGATCCGAGTAAAAAACACGGAAACTCATGACACAACAAAATGTCTCTTTGACATTGTCCGATGAGAGTCACTTCAGATCGTCTTTTCAGCTTTTTAATGACTATAAGCAGTAAATTTATACAAATATCTTAATATAACACACTTTTTGGATACAGATACAACAAGGTAAAACCTATTATTTCGGCCACCCCCTTTTTTTCAGAATGATAATTTCCTAAAGATTTGGAGACTAAACAAAAATAATTATTTTTTCTGTCTGAATATATTGGCCAATTATGGGTAAAATTAGATAAATTCAATCAACTCAAAAAACCTTAAGGGCTCACATTTAAAAGGTGATTTCTTTAAAAGTTTAAAGTTGCTTTATAATTACTTTTTATTAGGTGTGTTTATGAACCACCAGCATTTGTCAGAATTTTGTGCTTTGCATGCTGTTGTATATCAATCAGACTTAAAAGTTGACTTCTTCAAAAGTTCAGAGTAATTAGGTATGTTAAATTGTGAGCCATCTACATTTAGAAAAAATTGTCATTGAAATTTATTGAGCATCTTGCATTTAACTCTATTTTCCCTTTTATTTGCTATTCAAAACTATACTCAAGTAGAATTTAAACTACTCGGAGATGTAATTTGGTGAAACTCATCTCTTGCAATTCATCCAATAGTATTGCAATAGTATTGCAATAGTAACAGGCAATATCAATACTATTGCAATAGTATTTTTTCCAATGTCAATACTATCGCAATAGTAGATTTTGGCCTCAATAGTCAACCCTAGTTTTAACCCACATCTCTAATCATCCGGATACCGAATGAACTTTTCCGCAGCATGTCGGAAGTATACATTTGAATTTGAACTAAATTGTCTGGTAATTTTCTTCAAATCTGTCGCCTATCTTTGAACACATTATCAACGTTTTCGTTAATATGGGATTTAGACACTTCCTATTTACATTCTTTTTTTCCTCTTATATATAGATCTAGATCTAGTCTACATGCAGTGAGGAAATGTCTCCGGAAAATGTTCTTTAAAAGTAGGCGTATGTGAATCAATAATCACTCCAACTTATTTGACTGTGTACCTGAATTAACAGAATTGTCGGGGAACTGTCTTTATTTTTGTTAAGAGAATCCGGGACCGTTCGCCCTATTTCACATGTATACATCTACGAAAGAAGAATGCATTCTACTTTTGACTACGCTCAAAATTATAGTTTTGGCAAAGCCGGGATTCGAACTCAAAATCCTTTGATTTCAAGATCTAGCTTGTCATTCGAATTATTAGATAGATCTATTTGTTCCACAAATCATTCACGTCGCTTATATTGAGGCTTTGCCTTTTTCATATTATAGATGCACCCGCGGTAACATCAGTAAAACCCATTCACTTCTATGAAATACGTACAAAATGACGTCATACATATAGGATCTGACATTAAACGATTCTAGCAAAAAATGTTATTAAGCGAACCTTTGGCGAGCTAAATAACATTTTATCTAGACGAGTTTGCTAAAATTTTATCTTAAACGCCAACGAATGTCAGATTTTTTTTATCACATAACAATTCTTCACAAATTATAGCTAAGAAGATGCAAAACCATCTAAAGATCAACCCGCGATAATATCCATGAATCCCATTCACTTCTATGAATAACGTACAAAATGACGTCAAATGTGACGTCACAAAAATGTGATATCAAACGTGTATAAGATAAGAAAATTCGTAATGGGTATATTACACTAAAAATAAGGGCGGTTATGTGATAAAATTGTGATATCAAACGTGTATAAGATAAGAAAATTCGTAATGGGTATATTACACTGAAAACAAGGGAGGTTATGTGATAAAATGCAATTTGGTACCCGAATCACACAAGTTCTTGTAAAAGGTCTGAATGAAAGAGGCACGCAGGTTGCTGTAGTATGAAATAAGAAACAATCTCGAGACAATGCGCAAACACAGTTAAAGTGAAAGACTTTTCGTGTCTATTAATCACAGTCTCAGATACAGTACCAAAATCACACCGTAAACACAATAGGCTCATGCTTTCAAAATCCTTTTTACCGAAGGACAGCTGAACCCGGTAGCGCTAGCGGTAGCGTGCATGTGTTGAAACCAGGGATTCGCTGGTTCGAGGACTGATGAGAGTCTTTCCGATAGGATTAATTTCTCTCTCACGGCCGATTATTGTTTCAACGATGGTTATGTGGGAAAGCAGTCAGTTGCTTGAGAAGAAACTTGTGCGAAGTTCTGGTAAAAGAAATCCTGGAAAGTATGGATAGGTGAATTGGTTTCCATGATATAACTGAAATAATGTTGAAAAGGGCGCTCAATACTATACAAACTAATAAACAAAATCCAAAGGACGCAATTTTTAGACCTGTCCAAACCAAAAGCATTTGCAAGTAGTATATCTAAGAAATTATATGAATTAGGCTTGACTGCTGGTTTATGCAACTTTCAACATTATTTCAGTCATATCTCGGCAACGGCTTATATATTTATTTATTTCCTTGGTTTCACGAGGGTCCGTATTGACCAATCATTTAAACGAACATTCAAAGTCTTGTTCTTCAGAATTTTCTATTCTAGACAGCACTTGGCGATTGCCGGATTCGTGCTGAAGTCGTTTAGGTCACCCCAATAATGCTAAAAAATTCGCGACAAAACACGCACGTTTTTTTAAAAAGAAAGAAAAGATGTGAGAACCGCAAATAAGATTACATCTATAATATTCATAAACTGGAAGGAAAGCGTACGAAATTTTCATGGGTGGATTACAGATATCGCGTGAGAATCAAGGGAGGTAACCAATGAGAATTCCGGAAAACCAGATTATCTCCGAGATGTTTCGATCACTCGCGGATAAATTCTACAGATCGGGAAAAATCCTAGTTTCTCTCCATATTCAAACATTATGAAAGCGTACGGTTGGTATATTCATGTTTTAAAATCATTATCTTCTGACACTACTCACAGTCTAACCTGGAAAAATCCACGATCATTTTTATTTCAAATAATAATTTCGGTAATATATATCGGACTTTGTATGCGAACCGAACTTAAAATGCTGGTAACCAGCATTTTCTCCTTTTCCCACAATGTTTTCAAAAGGCTTCTTTCTCAGGGTCGTTAAAACTCGGGATTGTGTGGTAAAGGGTTAAGTGTTGACTAGTGAAGGGTTGAACTGATGCATCGTGGGGAAGATTTTCGCTTAACCCTCGGGCTGCTAAGCGCGACTGACTGACCTTTTGCGGACAGTGCAGATCAAGATCAGACTGCACAGAACGTGCAGTCTGATCTTGATCTACACTGTCCGATAAGGAAATGTTTGCTCTACAAAAAATAAACTGATATAATATTATTAACGGCTTTACAGTTTCATTTCATTTATTTAGCAGGATAATGGTTTAGTAGCGCGTCAACCAAGATAGCGCTATCACACAAGATTGTAAGTTGTATTCTATTAGTCACAGTGGAGACACTAAAGTTATGAAGACATGGATATATCTTAAAGCAGGTAAATGATACAACTTCTAGATCTGTCTTGTGACTATCATTTTCTTACCCTTTCGACATCAGGCCATTAAGTGAATTTAGCCCTTTACAAAACGTAAATTTTTAGACTTAACGAAATGAAGAATACTTGTAGAATACAAATCAGGCGGGGTTCAAATTGTGGAATTTGTATTAGCAAGGGTAGAAAACATTGTTGGAAAAAGGAGAAAGTACTGTTTATAAGCATTTTCTCCTTTTCTAATAACTTTTTGTTTTATTTCTTCAGGTTCATTAAACAAGGAATTGTTAATTTTTGGTGTTTAGCACCATCTTTAGTAATACTTCAGTTTTGTCATGCCGTCCATGCATCTATTAGCTCCTCTGAAAGGTTAGACCTGTCATTATTGAAAGCACTTGCAGACGACAAGTTAACCGTGGTAAAAATAACGGAATTCGTCGTAAAACGTAAAAATCATCGTCGGGAAAAGGATTGATTAATTGTATGGTCTTTAACGCCGTTTTCACCATTATTTCAGTCATATCGCGGCGGCCAGTGCACCTATCCATGCTTTCATGTAGTCTCTTTTACCAGTACTCAGCACAATAGCCTTTCCAAGCCAATGGCTGCTTTCCCACACCACATTTATAACCATCGCCGAAACAATGGTCAGCGGTGAGAGAGGAATGGATCCTGTCGCAATGACTATCATCACTCCTCGGAAAGAAATTGGCAGAGTCGGGGATCGAACCAGTGACCCCGGCCCCCCCACCACGTAGGCTACCATCCGAGCTTTGGGGGCTCGGCATGGGGAAAAGGAAAAGATACACGTAATTAGTTTTCGCCTTTTCCGTGGATATACGTTTAAAGGCCCAAACGCTTGAATTCTAAACACCACGTGGTCGTTTGGTAAAGGATTGACCGAAAATACACACAACTCTTTTTCTTCGACTCAGCTGTGATCCAATAATGATCTTGTCGCAACGACTTAACTTTTGAATGTACCATACGACAAAATTCAGACTCGTCCAAAATGAAAGCATTTGCAGACGTGAAAATAAATGTGAGCTAAAAACTAATATGAATTTTGACGTGTAGAAAACATTGTGGAAAAAGAAGACAAGGTTGTATCCATCATTTTCTCAATTTCCACAAGGTTTTCAAAAGTGATCTTTCTCAGGGTCGTTAAAATTCTGGACTGTGTCGAAAATGGTTAATGATTAACCCCTTAAGCTGCTAAGCGCGACTCGATGACCTTTTGCGGACAGTGTAGATCAAGATCAGACTGCACAGAACGTGCAGTCTGATCTTGGATCTACATTGTCCGATAAGGACATATTTTCTCACAAAAAAAAAAAAGAATGAACATTATTCGGGTTTTTACTATCGGCTTGAAAGTTTTATTTGACTTATTTAGGAGGATGACGGTTAACGCTTTCAGCACCAAACCACTTTCGACCGCTGAAATGACAATCTACTGAAACTCGAAGATTTTTGCCCCATGGGTTTGACTAAACAAGAAGATGGTATAGATGCAAGATCTGGGTGCATTCTTAGTTTTATTCTTTCATCGTATTGTTGATTTAGAAAGTAACACAACTTCTGATTTGCTAAAGCAAATGGTTAAGCCAATTAGAAGTGCTCCTTACAAAATCGAAAAAAATCTTGGGAATTAGACTAAGAATGTTACGAAGAATTGTTGGTGAATACGGGCCCAGAATGCCCATTCTGTGCAGTCTGATCTTGAATCTACGCCATCCGCAAAAGTCCTGTTTTCGCCTATAGCACCGACAGAGAAATGTTTTGAGAGAGATTGATAATCAGATTTACAACCTCAGGGCCCGGTTTCTGGACAAAACTTTATAAATTTCATTATTTTGGCCACTTTTAAATTGTCGTCTGGAAATGCTTTCAATATTTGGACCAGTCCAAAATTTTGTCCTTTGGTGAAGTAGGAAAGTTGTTCTGTAAGCGGATTCGAGCAAAATAAGAAACTCACCGTTTTTCGTTAAACCGGGCCATAGCCCAGCACGATGACAACCAGCTACAAGGGCTCTGCAAGTTGCTTCGGCTTACAGTTGATATCAAACCATAAGCAGCTAAATAGATGAAACGAAATTTGTACTCAATTATAAAATACCAAATATTGCGATGTCAAAGTTGATTTTACAGGAAAAGAAAATACCGTGTCGGACAGTGTCTGTCCAAGATCAGACTGTTTTGTGCGGTCTGATCTTGATCTACACTGTCCGCAAAAGCGTCCCGAGTTTTTTTCTAATTTTTACTCAATGATTTCAACAAAATTTCTACTCAATAGTAGAATACCAAATATTGCGATTTCAAAGTTGATGTCACCGGAAAAGAAAATATCGTGTCGGACAATGTAGATCCAAGATCAGACTGCACGTTTGTGCAGTCTGATCTTGACCTACTCTCACGGTCCCCCAAAACCCCTAGTCGCATTTAGCAGCCCAATGGGTCCAGAAGAGAAGTCTTTGTTCCGAACGGACAGTTTCCATCTACATGGTACGGGAGTAAGTTGGCTTCTTTGACATGGTTCGTTTGTATGGTGTTTTCAACAGTATTCCAGTTATATCGCAGGAGCCAGTGCACTTGTCCATGTTTTCTTTTTGAGTTTCTCTTGCTAGTATTTCACACAGTATTTCTTGCCAAGCCAGTGGCTGCTTTCCCACATAACCATCGTCGAAAAAATGGTCAGCGGTGAGAGAGGATTGAATCCTGTCGCTGTGACTATTATCAATCCTCAGACAGAAATCAGGTAAGCCAGGGTTTCGAACCGCTGGTTTTAAGTCCTATACATGACTGACTGAGCTGCCAGACTTTGCTCTGAGTAATTACCGAAACAGTTATCTATTGATGACCAACATACTTGTCACAGACCTATATAGGGTTATGGAAGGCAGGAGGGGCGGGAAGGGGTTGTTGCGGTCAGCAGGGATCAGGCATCCAAACAAAAGGGATGAGAGAGAGAGAGATAGAGAGTGAGTGAGTGAGTGTGTATGTTTGCAGAGGACAAAATCAAACGTGACTCAGTTGGTGGGATTTTCCTTTGAAAGGATAAAAAACATAGTGGAAAAAGGAGAAAATGCTGGTTACCATCATTTTCTCCTTTTCCCACGACGTTTTCAAAGCCTTCTCTCTCAGGGTCGTTAAAACATGGGATGGTCTGGTGAAGGAATAACCTAACTGTATTCTATTGAAACTGCAGTCTGATCTTAGACACTATAGTGTGATCTTAGATTCATGCTGTCCAACATCTTTTGAGATATTCCTAGCAAAGCAGCTTTCAAATTGTCAGATCTGGGCCCGGTTGCACAAAAAAACTTAAGTCTCTTATTTTGCTCAAGTTTGCTGATGGACCTCATTTACGACTTAAGTTGAGTTCGTTACATGAGACCCGTTTTACTAATATTAACAGCGTTAAGAAACATTTTCAAATTCTATGCTGACACAACATTTCACACTCAACTCAACAAAAAATGGACTTAAGTCTGTTAAAATGACTTAAGTCCATTATTTTGCTGAGCTGAGTCTGAAACGTTCTGTCAACTTAGGATTTGACAATGTTTCTAAAGCCTGTTAATATTAGTGAATTGCGTCTGAATTATCGTTCTCAACTTAAGTCGGAAAGTGAGTGTCTAAGCGGACTTGAGCGAAGTAAGAGACTGAAGTTTTTTCGTGAAACCGAGCCCTGAATCCCATCCACAGACCAAAAAGTGTCTCTTCTTCATTTATCAATCCACCGACAAACAAAATTATCATGATTGCACTATTTCGTGCAACTTCCAAGTACCAAGTTATCTAAACGGTGATAAAGTTATCACAAAGACAGCTCATCCTTTGGTTGATTCTTATTCTGCTATATAAATAGATTGAAACTTTTAAACACATAATAAAAACCCAAATTTTGTTAGTTAAACGATTTTCATTGGGGAGAAATATCTCATTATCGGACAGTATAGATCCAAGATCAGACTGCACGTTCTGTGCAGTCTGATCTTGATCTATACTGTCCACAAAAGGTCCTTGAGTCTCGCTTAGCAGCCTAAGAGTGAATCCTTAAGCTGTCGAATAAACTAAACTAAAGATTTCCTGCCAACTGTGAAAACCCATAGTTTATGATTTAAAATTTGTGCTCATCGGAGAAATGTCACCGTATCGGACAGTGTAGATCAAAGAGCAGACGACACTGCACGTTCTATGCAGTCTGATCTTGATCTACACTGTCTGCAAAAACTCTCAAGTTCGCGCTCAGCATTTAACTACTGTATAAAGAAAAAAAAATGATCTTTTTCGCCACCGCAGTTCAGAGGAATTAAAAAAGAAAGTGTGGGCCAAGAAGCAATTGCTTTTGATAAGCAACTGCTCCTTTTCCCACAAGGTTTGTGCTAAAGATATCCATATTGTCTTTTTTATAGATGTTTGTCTTTTGTTTACTAAGTAATAGTTTTCGGTAGATATAAAATCTCACGTACGGAAATGGTTTAAAGCCCCCCCCTCCCCCCCCCCCCCCGCGCAAAGGGCAGGAGTTTTATCTTTTACCAATAATTTCTGTACCTTATCCCTATACAATACAGTCTCGACTTTTAATGATCCTGAGAAAGAAGCCTTTTGAAAACATTGTGGGAAAAGGAGAAAATGCTGTAACCAGCATTTTCTCCTTTTCCCACAATGTTTTTTACCGTATCAAAGACAAATTCCATCATTTCAGTCATATTCAAATAGTTGTCTGCAAATGCTTTCAATTTGGACACGTCTACATTTTTGTCGTTTGGTAAAGGGTAGAGACCCTGAGGTATGAAGGCATTGGGGGAAAAGGACCTTCTTCTCTTTGTTATTGCCTCATTTTTTCACAATGTTCCCCACTCGTCCAAATGTAACTTTCATACAATAAGCTTCATTCATTTAGTCGTTTTTAAATTTTCAGCATGGAAAAGTGTAAACATTTATCGTCTGTTAACTCTTTACCAAACGACAAAGTTTTAGACCTGTCCAAATTCAAAGAATTTGCAGACGACAAATTATTTGTAGCTCAAATTATGTGATTTGTCGTCGAAATAGTAGAAGATATTATGGGAAGAGAAAAAATGCTGGTTATTAGCATTTTATCCTCTTCCTTCAATGTTTTCAGAAGGCTTAATCCTCGGCGTGGTTAAAACTCGGGATTGTGTGGTAAAGGGTTAAAGTCTGTGCCGAGTTCAATCTCTGCTTTAGCTGATCATGACAGGAGTGACCTTAGGCAAGGTACCTTTGCTCCAGCTTCAGTACTGATAGATAGCTCATGAAGCATAGATAGGCAGGTGTATTGTCGCTACAAAGCATAAATATTTGTCATAGAGAAGGAAACTTTTGAAAGATGGGGAGATTGTGTCTGGTGGAGGGGCGTTTTTTAACTCTTTACTATTAGTAATTTTTGATGGCCAGCCGTGGGAATCGAACCCACACCCTCAACTGACCCAAAACTTTACATTTAGGAGTCCTACGCTCTACCACTTGAGCTATGCGGGCTGGTCTAGTCAATAAGTTTTCCGGTGAGAGAAACTATAGGAGTGCATCAAAATGTGTGGTAAGTGATGACGCGACAGAAATACCGAGAAAACTCATCAAATCGCTTGTCAAATAACCAAACAATTATTGTGAAATGAGCTGTGCTCTAGAAAATGGGGTTTTAATGTATCTTCGTGATACATTGTACTAAGCAAGTCATCACATAATCATGAATCCATACAATTCCTTTATGTCCAACAGCCGACTAAATCATGAGGTAAAATGGTCCTTTGACACACAGAAAATTTTACAATAGCAACAAGTTTCGACCCAGGTCAGCCTGCGCGGACTGCGCAGGCTGACGTGGGTCGATACTTTTTGCAGATGCATTAAGCTCCTTTTTGACGGGGATGGTGGGTTCGGGTAGCTCATTTGGTATGATTAATATTTTTAAAGACAATAACAATGGTATTGACAAAACTTGAATGAATAAAGGCCATCGGCCCGAATCAAAATCACGTACAATCACAGTGAGTTAGAAGTATTCGTCTAAATAACCCATGATCTGTGAAAAGGGAGCTTAATGCACACACACACACACACACACACACACACACACACACACATATATATATATATATATATACTTACTCAGGTCAGCCCGCGCAGACCGCAGTGTCACATGACCAGTGTACATGTCACATGACCAGTGTACATCATGACTTGGTCGGTTATTAGACAAAATGGATTTTATAGATCCATAAGTATGAGGTAACTTGCTTGGTATCATGCATCATGGAAATGCATTAAACCCCCTGTTGCCAGGCCATGAGTCAAATATATATGAATATAAGGAAACAAAATCTGAGTTCGATTCTAGATCATAGGATCATACACTGCGGCCTCGGCCAAATTACAATGAAACGCATGAAAAACATGACTGAGTGACCTGTTGCCGTAATATAGCTGGAATTCTATTGGAAATGATATATATAAAAGTAAAATATTTCGTTTTTTTTTTCTTTCCAACATTCAAGCGATTAAAATCTTTCAAAGAAATGACAACATTTTAGACTCCTTTGAATTGAAAGAACTCGCCCACAACAATAAAAAATAAATGTGGTCTAAACAAAATGTGGGGTTGTCTTTGAAAGGATAGAAAACATTGTGGGAAAAGGAGAAAATGCTGGCTAACCAGCATTTTCTCCTTTTCCCACAATGTTTTCAAAAGCTTTCTCTCTCAGGGTCGTCAAAACTTGGGGTTGTGTTTGAAGGGGAACTATAGCAGTATCTTTTAGATCGCACGAAGTTATCTGCAAACAAACACGCATGAACTGTTTCCTCTTTACAATGAATAATTAAGACAAAATCTTACCCTGTAAGCGTAAAAGAGCGATTTAACTTCCTTTTGCAGACACTGCGGATCAGGATGACACCACACTGTTCTGTTCTTGAATCTACACCGCCCTACGATTTGTGGGGTTTTTTTTTTTCCCCTTTCCTTTTCTTTATTTTCTTTATTCTTATTTCATTTTTTTTCTTTTTTTCATTTTGTATCGAAAAAAAAATGAGGTTATAATATATTGGTCATTTTTGTAGAGTCTTCTAGTAACCAGGATTTCCTCCTTTTCTAACAATGTTTTTCCATTTCAAGGTCAGAAATTATCTTTCAAACTACGTTTAATTTGTTCCCTGTAAATTCTTTCAGTACTGTCGAGTCCAAAACTGTGTCATTTGGTAAAGTATAAAAACACTTTAAAGGTACTTAGGAATCAAACCACAAAATTTTAGACTTATTCATGGCCAAAACTTTTGCGCGCAAAAAAATTTAAATGTTGCTGAAATGATGGGATTTGTATTTAAAATGGTTAACAAAGATTGTGGCAAAAGGAGAAAATGCTAGTTACGACAAATTCTTTCCTTTCCACAGTGTTTTCTCACCTCGTTTTCATCAGATCTGAAAAAAAAAACGCGATTGTTTCTTGAAGAGGTAACACTCCTAGCGGTGTCATTGTACTGTTGAGGAGATGGACTTACAAGTTTATTTTTCAAGTTTTTGCTTCCGTTTTAACTCTTTACTAAAGGACAAAATTTTATACTTGTCCTAAATGTCAGCATTTGCAGACAACAAATTAAATCTGACGCACCTATTGAAATTTGTTTTTGGAAGATTACAAATCAATGGTAAGTAACACTCACTCCATTTTCCGCAATGTTTTCTTCCTCTTGATGTAAAACTCCAAATTAACTCTCTACCAAACGTCAAACTTTCAGACTTTACCGAATTTAAAGCATCTACAGAGAATTGAATAATGTAAACGTGACACAAGTGTTGGAATTTTCTTTGAAAGCGTAGAAAGCATTGTCGGAAAAGGAGAAAATACTGGTTAATCAGCGTTTTTCTTTTTCTCACAATGTTTTAATTTCAAAAAGTTATCTTTCCTTCAAGTATACCTTTGAAATTGCTAAGCGTGACTCAATGACCTCTTGCGGACAGTGTAGATCAAGATCAGACTGCACAGAAGTCGCAGTCTGATCTTGGATCTACACTGTCCGGTTAGAAGTTACCTTTCATTCAAATATACCTTTGAAATTGCAGTATAAGGGTTTTACTATCGGCTTAAAAGTTTCATTTCACTTATTTAGCAGGATAAAGATTAATCTTGTCTGTAACCAGCGTTTGATAACGTCATATGTTATGATGCCCTCTTGTCTTTGTTCGTTTTAAATAGAACATTTTGAAAAACAGTGGCGACCTTACATTTTGTGGGTAATGAGCATTATTTTCTATTGCCATAGACTTCGTATGATATCTAAAGTAACAGTAGCTGCCAAAAGTAAACAAAACGGGTGTTAAAATGCATTTAAATTTAAATCATACCATTTAAAAGTATGGAAATTATTGTAAAGATGACAAATTGGTATTGTTCAGTCGGCCCAAGTGTTAGTCGCTGGCAGAGAAATTACTGGTATTTTAAAAAACTAGGTTAAAAGCTGCCAGGTCACTCTATATTTTGTTTACTTTTTGCCTGATATTAAAATTCATTTTCTGCCAGTGACGTACACTTGGACCGACCACACTATAACAGATTGTCATCTTCACAATATTTTTAATACGTTTAAATGGTATGATTTAAATCTAAATGCATTTTAACACCTCCATTGACTTTTTGGTCGCTAATGGGCTTTTAAGTATCCCAGACGATAAAATTTTAATTATTTTCCAAATTGACAGCTTCTTGCAGTCGAAAAATTACATGGGGTTCAAATGATGCGATATGTTTCTGAAAGAGTATTAAACATCATGGGAAAATGGAGAAAATTGTGGCAACCAGCATCTTCTTATAGAGCCTTCTTTCTCAGGTTGTTTAAAACACGGGAATCGTTTGGTAAAGATTTAAACAGTTTTAAGGTTTTTATTATTATTATTATTATTATTATTATTATAATTTTACAGTCATTTTCAACAGTCGCCGTTATTTACAGATCTTTTCCGCTCTTCGTTTCTATAATTATAACAACATATTCAAAATGTGGACTAAAGAAATATGCCATTTCTTATTAATATATTTTGCCACATTCATCCGCAAAGGAAAAAGAAAATGTCAAAATAACAGGAAATTATAGCGCTATCTGCACGCTGCAACATTTTGAGTGTTTGGTAATCTCTTTTTTGTATCTTCATTAATCCTTTACTAAACAGTGTTGTACTTTAACTCATATCCATACAATCCCGAGTTTTACCAACTCTGAAAGAGAAGGCTTTTGAAAACATTCTGGGAAAAGGAGAAAATGCTGTTAACCAGCATTTTCTCCTTTTCCCACAATGTTTTCTACCCTATCAAGACAGAAATCATCATTTGAGCTACATTTAATTTGTCGTCTGCAAATGCTTTGAATTTGGACCAGTCCAAAATTTTGTCGTCTGGTAAAGTGTTAACGACCCTGGGGAGAAAAAAGCTTATGCAATGTTGGAAAAGAAAAGTGACTGGTAGACTCGTAACCGACATTTCCTCCTCTTTTAACAACGTTTTTGTATCATTTCGAAGTCAGATTCCGTCATTTGAACTGTATTCGCTAATGCTTTAAAATTGGAAAAGTGTAAAATTTTGTAAAGAGTTGAACGCTTTACCAAACGGCAAAGTTTTAGACATGTCCAAATTGGAAGCATTTGCAGACGTAATAAAATGTGACTCAAATGATTGAATTCGTCTGTGACACGGTAGATAATGTTTTCTCCTTTGCTCTCAGTGTTTTCAAACCGCCTGTTCTCGGGGTCTTTAAAATTCTGGATCGTGTGGCAGTTGGTTAAGCACGCCACAAAAAGAAGAAAAAGAAAAAAAAAAAGCATATGAGGAAAAAGCTTCAAATTTAACATAAGTTCATATTTGAAATAAGCTTAACTAAAATGAAATAAAATCAATTTGGGAAATTCAGAATGCTGTATAATAATAATAATAATAATATCTTTATTTAGTGAAGGTTAAAACATTAAGACATATTTCAAAGTCTTTTTTACAATGTTGCCTTCAAGATTAGTGGAACAACGAGCAACTTATTCATTTGTCTTGACATTTTCCTTTAACTGTTCATATATCCAGTTAATTTACTTTCTTCAAAAACCAATTTGCAGCAGACGACGCTGTAAACAACCATGCAAAATAGGGCTTTTTAAAATGCAGAAAGTTTAAATGCATTCATGGTCACATGTGAAAATATTTTAGCTGAAAGACATATAGTCTGGATTACCTGCCCTTAACACTACATACTCTTGAAGTGCACAGGGGTACCAGACTAATACACACACACACACACACACACATTATAAGCAACTTCTTCTGCCGCCCCATAATTGCAGTTTTATGACGGTTTTATTCTACAGTGTTTCAGCAAAACAAAAAATCTGGCAAATTTTGTGCAGTATGATCTTTAATCTACACTGGCCGCAATAGCAACTGTAGGTTGGGAGGCGCTTTTAGAGTTAATCTGCAGGGTGTAACTAACGCGTTATTTTCACATATTTTTTTTTCACTTCGAACATCAAAAACTGGATCAGTTTAATTCTATATAATTTAATATAAGTTGTTTTCATGAACATAGGCGAGTTCTGATTGGTTGAAAAATTTTTTTCATAGCTCCATAAAAAAAAAAAAAATCACGTTGTGCTGGAACTACTTTTGCCGAAGGTTACTTTTGCGGGTCCTACACACTGCTGTGTTCATTTACTTTCGTTCTATTGGTTAATTTTCAGTATTGGGGATCTGAAAACTGCTTCCCTATTGTATTCTTTGCGCCATACAAATATGAGTGGAAGAGGCTTTAGAAACTCTAACGTTAGATTTAAAAATAAAGAAAATAAATGCAGTTTGAATTATTTCCGTGGGTGTATGTTGTCTGCAATATCAAATTATTCGCGGTTTCATACAGTGTGATTAGGGTTTTTTTTTTTTCATACCTCCATGAAAAAAATAAAATTCTCTTCATTCCTTAAACCAAACAAAACTTTGAACTCAATATGGAGAACATTAACAAAGTTCAAAATGGCTCAAATGACAGGATTTGTCTTTGAAGTGGAAGAAAATTTTGTTGAGAAAGTATAAAATGCTAGTCTACAAGGTTACCTCCCTTTTCTCAGTTTTTACTCTTTGGAGTCGTAAAACCACAGGATTAAAGCCCCTGTTACTCTACACGGCGTTCTCAAGGCGCTCACACTACGCTGACGGCGTGTTCTTGACAGTCGTTTGAACTATCTCTGAAAACGAATTGTATGTATACACATTTATTAATCAATTGTTTCTTTGCTGTGGTCTCGAAAAGTCAGTGGAGAATAAAACTGTGCTCGTAAAGAGAAAGGAGATAAAAGCAGGACATAAACCCAAACCCTTTCAAACAGAAGCAAGTCAACCACTGTCACCTCATCAACCATTACTATAGCCAGGCTTGCTATCGTACATCAGCCATGGTGAATTGAATGTTTATTTGCATACTTCGTCTACTATATGTTCGGTTTTGTCGGACAAAGCCTGATGGTTGCAGTCGCAGCGCCTTAGAAGCGCAATTATCGCCGTTGCAGCTGAGAGGAGTCGTTTTAAGAGCGCAGTAAAATAAATAGCACTCCGTGTAAGCGCCATTGACGCGTTGTATAAGCGCCACTGACGCGTAATATAAGCACAGAAGAGACGCAGTGACATCTCAGAGTGTGCGGTACCATCTCCGTGCAAGCGCCACCGATAACCAAAGCGTTCGCACTGCGACCTCTGTGCGCGCCGGTGGAGCTCCCGTCGCGTTGCGGGAGATCTTACTGCGCCTCTAAGACGACCTTCCGGTGATCCCACTGCGCTCTTCTCAGAACGCCGACCGACGGCGTTTGTTTTATGCAATGCTAAAAGTGCGCGCCGTCCCTCGGCGTCCTAGACGATCCCAACGCTTCTACTCGCGATGCAACTGCGTTGCTGTGGCGATGCTTGCGATCGTACTGTGCGCACCTCGGCGTTCTGCATTTTTTCTTGGATGCCGTGGGATCGCCGCCCTGGTGTGACAGGGGTTTAACGGGTAAGCCGCTGTCACAGTATACAGCGTTTCTGCTGCGTTGGCATAGCGTTGTTCAATTTCCTAGAGCGCCATTATTTTCGCAAAGAAGGGTATGTCACGGCGTTCTCACCGCGACCAAGTTATTGCTACAAACTCCTATGGCGTATTATCGCGTTCCTATGGAGTTCTTCTTGGCGATCCTTTGCACTCTCACGGCACTTCCACAGGGCTTTTAAGGTGCTCACACTGCGTGCACTGGGCTTTAAAAGCGTTTTCAAGGCGCTCACACCACGCTGACTGCGTGTTTATGATGTCCGTTTGCACTATCTATTAAAACAAAAACTTTTTTAGTCATCAGTAGTTTATTCGCTTTGCTCTAGAAAAGTCAATAAAGAATAAAACTATGCCTGCAAAAAGAAAGGAAAAAAGTAGGGCGAAAAAAACCAACACCTTCAAACTTTAGCAAGTTAACCACCGTCACCTCATCAACCAGCAGTAGGCCGGCTTGCATGCGTGCATCAGCCACTGTGGATTAACACTTTATTTGTATACTTCTTCTAATGTAGGCCTATGCTCTTTTTTGTCTTGCACAGACCCATGGATACAGTAGAAGCGCCTTCGCAGCGCAATGCTCACAGTGGCAGTTCCGAACAATCGTTGTAAGAGCACATGAAAATAAATCGTTGACACTCCAAAGACAAGCACAGCGTTCGCACTGCGACCTCTGTACGAGACGCTCGGCTCCTAAGGTGTTGTAGGGAACCTTACTCTGCTGCTAAAGCCCCTGTCACACTACGAGGAAAAGAATGCCGTATACGGCATTTCCACTGCGTTGGCACGGCATTGTTTAATTTCCAAGAGCGCCACGAGATCGCAGGAAAAATCGGATATTTTTCGCGAGGATGGATATGTCACGGCTTTCTCACCGCGACCAAGGCATTGCTACGGAGCTCCCATGGCGTGTTATCGCGTTCCTACGGAGTTCTTCTTGGCGATTCTCTGCACTCTCACGGCGCTTCCACAGCCTGCACTGCGCTTTCACGGTGCTCACGCTGAGCGCACTGGGCGTTCATGGCGTTCTCAAGGCGCTCACACTACGCTGACGGCGTGTTCATGACAATAATAATGATAATATAATAATAACTTTATTTTCGGAAGGTAAAAACATTAAGACAATCTTTCAAACAATAATAATACTGAACAAGTCTTTTTAACAATGTTGCCTTCCATTGGTGAAACGTGAAATCAGGATGTTAGTGATGGTGGTTTTCATGAAAAGATGATTAAGTACAAGCAATTTCGTTGAAATGATATCCCCCGCCGAAAAATTTACTTGACCGCGTAACTTAAAATCGTTCCCAGTCGGCCATTTTTCATCGAATCAAAAAAAAAAAAAGTATCTCGGCGGAGTCGTTTATCGTACACATGTATAAAGTTTCACGAAACTCCGTCCAATGGTATTGGAGATATTCTCCCGGACGGACACACTGACGGACGGAAGGACAACGCTAAAACTATATCCCTCCGCCTTCGGCAGGGGATAATAAATGAAAAAGATTCATGGAGTAATGGTTAATAATTTATAACAATAAAACAGCAAGATCCTATGGATAAACAAACATTACCTCAGAGCTGATTTTTGACGAAAACAAAGATAGCATACATTTATGATGTGTTCTATTCATCTATAACAATTTTTGTTACTGGATTTTAAAAGAAAATAATGACATTGCATCTCTGATGGAAATAGGAATTTTGTTCCATACTTCCATTCAAAAATATTAGAATGCTCTCTGCTTGTACGTAATCTTGCATCTTGAGTTATAACAATACCATTGTGAGCAGCGGACCGTAATTCATACTTAAATAGCATGAACATGATATTATATCACTTGTATATCTACATGTAGGTGTTTTGTTATGAATAGATCTGTATATTATAACGGGAGTGTGATATCTACATCGGTTTTTGAAAGTCAACCAGTTGAGTCGAGAAAACAGATCGAGGAAATCGTTTGCATTATCTATGAAAACAGACTTTATGTAACACATTTATTAATAATTTGTTTCTTTGCTGTTCTTTCGAAAAGTCAATGAAGAATAAAACTATGCCCGCAAAAACGAAACGGGGAAAAAAGCAGGACAAAAAACCCAAACCCCCTCAAAAAGAAGTAAGTCAACCACCGTCACCCTATCAACAACCACTAGCCAGGCTTGCTGGCGCGCATCAGCCATGGTGAAATGAATGTTTATTAACATACTTCGTCTATCGTGTGTTCGTTTTTGTCAGGCAAAGACCGATGGACGCGGAAGAAGCGCCTTAGAAGCGCAACGATCGCCGTTGCAGTTCCGAACAGTCGTAGTAAGAGCGCAGTAAAATAAATAACTTTCCATCTAAGCGCTGTTGACATGCCGTATAAGCGCCTTTAAGGTGCTGTATGAGTGCGGTAGAGACGCACTGGCGTCTCATAGAACGCCGTACAATCTCCGTGTAAGCGTCACCGACATCCATAGCGTTCGCACTGCGACCTCTCTGCGCCCCGGCGGAGCTCCCGTGGCGTTGTGGGAGGTCTTACTGCGTTGCTACGGCTATGGTGATCCCACGGCGCTCTTATCAGAACGCCATTCGATGGCGTTTGTTTTGTGCATTCTTAAAATGCACACCCTCGCTTGGCGATCTAGACGATCCCAACGCGTCTGTAGACTCGCGATGCAATTGCGTTGCTGTGGCGATGCTTGCGATCGTACTGCGCGCAATTCGGCGTTCTGCATTTTTTCTTGGACGCCGTGGGATCGCTGCCCTGGTGTGACAGGGGTTTAAGATGACAAATTCAATGTGGCTCAAATGATGAAATTTGTCTTCGATAATGTAGAAAACATTGTGGGAAAAGGAGATAATGCTGGTTACCAGCATTCAATCTTTTTCCCACAATGTTTTCAAAAGACGTTTGCATCAGGTAAAGAGCCACAGTTTTCTTTGTGGTTGATACCCAGCACATTGAGAAAGTTTACAACAACCTTTTTTTTGTGGCAACTGAAGATCAAGTTCGAAACACACACACACACAGAAGCTCCAGTCTGATCTTTTACCCACATTGTCTAATAATTAGTCAACAATTCTGCTTTGAAAAATGCAATATTGAGACCTTATTTGCTTTGTAAATAAGCCCACAAAGCTTTTTTTTTTTTTATTTTTGGCGACCCAAGGTTAAACCCTTTTCTTTTCCGGTATTTGGTTAAAAGTCAAAGACATGGACGAGGCATATCAAAGATTAGACTGCATCAAAGAGAAAACTTGCATTCTGATCTCTTGCACCCGTCTATTGATCAAGTTTGATGTAGTAACGGAATCGGCCGTTACGAGTGGTCTTGTACTATGTAGAGTATTCCTAGCCGTCCGTTTAAGGGTGGGGTACTGAGTACCGAATCAGTAATCACTGTCCGCCGTTTCATGTGATGGTCGCATTTGAGTTTCTGAGTAGATGAAGTGTTTATTCAAGTGTTGATGTTTTGAAATTATCAACGCGTTTTTTCCGCGTATAATAATTACAGCAAGTGCTTTTGTTATTGAGTTTTTTTTTTTAATTGTCGTTGTTGTTGAATAGATAGTAAATTTTATAATAATTGTCATATTGGACACAAGTAGGCCTACGGGTATGTGTGTTTTAAATAGAGTGACATATTTCTTTTTAGAAAAATACAAGAGATTTAACTTTTTTACCCGATTTCCTAGAGAGAATATGGTGTTGTAACGGTAACAAAACTTTATTTTCGTTTATGTATGTATTCTACCTGGTTATCTGTCAATCGCTTACTTTTGCAAGGCCAAACCCAGCACTAGGCAAGTTATTAATGGGATTAATCCCAGCCAAGGCCATATTTTTCCCAAAACCTGTACAATATCATCGCTGGTAGATTCGTTACCCTTTCAATTTACCATGCTACCAACTCATTTTTCTTTTTGTCTCAAGTGATGGCATTATCTTTCACCGCAAAATACACTAGTTTGTTTTGTTTTGTTTTGTTTTGTTTTGAGGGAGGGAAACAGCTAGTGGCTCGAAAAGCATCTTGGCATACCGTATTGGCAAAGAAAATCCAAATGCATAGGCTATCGTAAATATTATGAATAAGATACAGTTGAAATCGACATAAAACATCAGACAACCTTGACCTGAGAAATTGTTTGGGGAAAAACCCATCACTCGGTTTCACGAAAAAAATTTGAGTCTCTTGTGTGCTCAAATCCGCTAGACTCATTCAACGTCCGACTTAGCTCGAGTTCGTTATTTCAAACGCTTTCAACAAACACAAGTTTTTTAGTAACCATTCTCAGATTCTGAGTTGACACAACGTTTCAGACTCAACTCACCGAAATAATGGACCGAAATAAAAGTCTGTTTACTGAGTTTAGTCGGTTTGTATTGTTGAGTCTGAAACCATGTGTCAACCAAGAATTTGAGAAACTCTATAAAATCTGTTAATGTTAGTAAAACTGCGTCTGAAATAACGGAGTCAATTATAGTCTGAAAATGAGTCCGTTAGCAGATTTGAGCAAAATAAGAGACTTCAGTTTTCGTGAAACTGGGCCTAGAGACCTAGGTAAAGTTTTCTACACTTTCGAAGACAATTGGCATCATTTGAGCCGCACTAAATTTGTTATCGGCAATCTGCTTTATATTTACAGGGGTATATCTAGTTTATGAACTGTATGGGAAGCTTTGACTCGTTTAGGCTAGCGGAACCTATACGCGAAGATCAGACTGCATAGACGGCTGTGGTAAAAGAGGAATCGTCGTAACAAGTAGGCAAAATGCTCCCTTTTACTTCTTTTTCCAAGGAAAAAAAATCCACTTCATTTTCCTACAATGTTTCAAAAGTGTTCATCCACAGGCAGCCGGAAACGTTGCATCAACAAGCCCCAGCCGATGTACGCAACTCAGTGCGCTCTGTGGACAGTATTGATCAAGATCGGACAGCACGTAACGTGCAGCCCGATCTTGATCAACGCTGTCCGATGCGGTAATGCTTTTTTCTGTCGTAAAAGTATTCTAAATTATTTGCTGGAAGTTTCTAAATTTGGAAATTTGTTTTTCCTGAAAAATTGAAAGCATTTGCAGACGACAAATTGGTATGGAGATTTCTGTATTTGATTATCAGCACTTTCTCCTTGTTTCACAATGTTTTCAAAGGCATTCTCTTTCAGGTTCGTTAAAACTCAGGATTGTGTGTTAAAGAGTTAAGCACGAATGGAGTTCGAGGCCGTTGTCTTGCGCATGTCATATTCTTCGAAGATCAGAAAATGTATTTGAAAAATGCCACCTTACGGATAGCCTGGGTTCCAGTCCGATCATTTTTTTCCTTTTTTTTTTTTATATTTGGGCGTTACTTTGTCAAAAAATCATTTTTTTACAAAGTAACGTCCAAATTAAAAAGGAACAAGAGGGCCATTGGCCCTACAGCGCTCACCTGAGTAAAGTCATCTATGGTTGATAAAGCTGAAGAGATCCTGGTTTTAATGATGTAAAAACCCAAGCGTGTAAGTGACCTACTTTTTAAAAAACTTGACCTTTTGAACTTGTCAACGATATCATGAAACATTCTGATAATGTTTCATGAATATCAGACTAAAAAATGTGGCCTCTAGATTGCACACATTTTTTTTTTTAAGATTTGGCTTAGTGACATACTTTTATATCTGTTGTGACCCAATTACTTGTCCAAAATATCATCAAGACAAACATTTTGACCAGGTTTCATGAGTATCAGACTAAAAATGTGGCCTCTAAAGTGCAAACAAGTTTTTTCTCAAATTTGGCCCAGTGACCTACATTTTGACCCAACATGACCCCATTTCGAACCTGTCCAAGACATCATCAAGACAAATATTCTGACCAAATTTCATGTAGCAGTCTGAAAATGTGGCCTCTAGATTGCAAACAAGGTTTTCCTAAGATTTTGTCCAGTGAACTACTTTTTGACCTGACATAACCCAGTTTGGAGCTTGTCTGAGATATCAACAAGACAACATTCAACGAACGACCCACGACGAACACAGCATGATCAATTCGTGCTCAGGTGAGCTGAAAAATGATTGGACTGGAACCCAGGCTATCAAGCGGAAGATAATGAGTCCGAGGCTTAAAAATGATTTTTTTTTTTAATTACCAATTTCCGGTTTTGCCACTTTTGACACTGTACCATCTGCAGGCTACTTTTCTTGTCTTGCAGCAGTTAATTTTTGAAAACATATGGCAGAAGAAGAAATAGCTAATAAGCAGCAATTTCTGCTTTACCCACAATGTTTCACACGTTTTCATCTTTTAAATAATAGTTTATGTAAGCATAATATATCTCACAAGAATGATTTCAATTTGTCTGCTGCAAACTTGTTTCCTGGACATAATGATTTAACCCTGGTATAACCAGTGCAACAGATGAAAAAGGACAATTGTTTAACTCTTTACCACACAATCCCTACTTTTCAACGACCCTGAAGAAGAGGGCTTTTGAAAACATTGAGGGAAAAGGAGAAAATGCTGGTAACCAGCATTTTCTCCTTTTCCCACAATGTTTTCTACCCTATCATAGACAGAAATCATTATTTGAGCTACATTTGATTTGTCGTCTGCAAGTGCTTTCAATTTGGTGAAGTCCTTCATTTTGTCGTTTGGTAAAGAGTTAACTCTTTACCATACAACAAAATTTTGGACTTGTTCAATTCCAAAGCATTTGCAGACGAAAATTAAATATGGCTCAAATCGTTATACTTCTCATTGACAAAATAGGGGAAATAGAAAAAAAAAAACAATTCGTCCTCTTTGTACTCTTTTACAGAAGTTGTCTTTTGCAGAGCTCTTCATCCCTGAGAAGTTAGCTCACTAAGATGTAATATGATGAACATTTTGGACATTTTTGCTCTAGTAACGTACAACTGGCTATTTATAAAAGGTATAATTTATAGTCTCTCTGTCTCATTTAGTTAAAGCAACTTATCTTCTTTTAACCTTTTACCACACAATGCTGATTTTTAATGACCTTGAAGAAAAAAAATTTAAAACATTTTGGGGAAAGGAGAAAATGCTGCCAAGCATCATCATCTCAATTTCCCACAGTGTTTTCAATGTTTTCTACCCTTGTAGGGAGAAGCCCCTTATTTAAGCAATTTAACTTTAAATTGCCCAAAACAAGTGTATGGTTTTTACGGTATGTGTGGTAAAGGACCAATCAGCACTTTCTGTTTTTCTGTTTGCACAGTATTCTTCGCTTTTTTTATCTTGAAACGGGAGCATAGAAATGAGCAAGACTAGTTCTTGAAAAAAATCCTTGTAAATCCATATATTGAACCAAATGCATTAATATAAACACAGTTTAGTTCAATATAGTGATGAATCCAAACAATACCATGCTTCTTTGGTTCAATATATGGACAAATGCATTAACATAAACATAGTTTGGTTCCATATAAACATGTTTTCATTACATATATATTTGTAATGAAACCATATATTACAATAACGGTGCCAGGAACTGTAAAAGAACAATGTAAGACAGCCATGGCTTTCCATAGCTTTCCATATGTTAGTTTTATTGTTATGCTAGTTGTGTACATAAAGTCAATAGTGAATCTAAATATGAATGAAATTACTACAAAAGCACATGGTTTTACTATGATTTGTTATTGTTTATGGCTGTTCTCCAACTAACCCTCACTCCTTTGTGGCTAAGACCAAATAATGCTGAAATATTACAATAGACTAAAATAGTAAAAAGCATGATATTGAAAATGAAAAGTTGTGAAAAATTCGAATTCTGCGTGGTTTCTGTAAGTTACTAACATTGCAACAAAGAACTTTTGAAGAAGTTGTTCCATTTTAAGGCATTTGGTCAAAACATTAGTTGTTATAGAAACCAAATCATGGACCGTAACTCTTTACAAAATGACAAAATTTTAGACCAGATTGAAAGTACATGTATTAGCAGATGAAAAAAAAAAGAGAGAAGCTGAAATAGTGGAATTACTCTGTAAACGAACAGAAAACATAGTGGGAAAAGGAGAAAATGATAATAACCACATTTACTCCTTTTCCCGCAATGTTTTCAAAAGTGAGTTGTTAAACCTCAGGATTATGGGATTAAAAGCCTGCATAGATTGCTCCTTCCTGCCAAAATGTTTTCAAAAGTTGTCTATTGCAGAATAATAAAGAGTCTTGTACAGTTGGAAATGTGTTAACTCTTTACCAAACTCTTGTAGACTGGTTCAAATTGAAAGCATTTGCATGCGACATGGTAATCATTGCACAAATTTGAATTTTTTTTTTTATGAAATGGTAGAAAACCTTGTGGGGAAAGGAGAAAAGCTTCTTCCTCAAGGTCATTAAAAGTTGGGATTGTGTGGTAAAGGATTAAAGGGAATCAACTTACCCTCTTTTTTGCACCACTTTCTTAAACTTTTGTTTTCTTCTTATCACACTTTATTCTAGACACATAACCACCTGCAGAATGGCTTTTATTTCCCTGGCAGTTGCCTGCTTTTCAATGCTATCTATTTGTTCAATGACCCGCCTGTCTTCGTCTTCCTATGTGTATGCCTGTATGTCTACTTTTTTGCATTATATCTTTTAACGCTTTACTACACAATCCCAAGTTTTAACCACCAAGAGGAAGAAGCCTTTTGAAAACATTGTTGGAAAAGGAAAAAAAGCTAGTTACCAGCATTTTCTCCTTTTCCCACAATGTTTTCTACCCTATTAAGGACAAGTTCCTTCATTTGATTTGTATCTAACTTGTTGCCTGTAAATGCTTTCAATTTGGACCAGTCTTAAATTTTGTCGTTTGATAAAGAGTCAGGAATGTTGATTCACCAGATATGGTTGGACAAAGCCAAAACCCAGATTTGGAAATTTAACCCTTTGCCACACAATCCTGAGTTTATAACCTTGAAGAAAAAGGCTTTTTAAATCTAGCTACAAACTATAGTTAACTTGACAGGATTTGTCTTTGAATGGGTAGAAACACAGTGGGTCTAGGAGAAAATACTCCTTTTTATTTCATGCTTTCGGGTAGGATATCGAGAAATAGCAGTGAAAATATTTTTCGATATTACATGGGTACGACCAGTGAAAATACCGATTTTCATGTTCTTGTTGCCTAGGTAAATTGCGCGGGAAATAACGGAAAAGAACTGTACTGGATTTTGATAAAGCTCCTCCCAGAAAGGGTTAAAAGCATGAAATAAATAGAATATTTGTTTTTCTCGGTGAAAGATCGAAATTTATTTCATCGAGTGAACACCATCGGTAATATTTTGAAAATATTACCAATGGTGTTCACTCGATGAAATAAATTTCGATCTTTCACCGAAAAAAACAAATATCCTCTATATCCAACAATGTTTTCTAAGGCCTTCCTCCTCTAAGTCATTAACTCTTTACCAAACAACAAAATTTTGGACTAGTCCAAATTGAAAGCATTTGCAGACGACAAAATAAATGTGAATCAAAAATTGAAATTCGATTTTGGAAGGGTAGAAAACATTGTGGGAAATGGAGAAAATGCTGGTTACCAGCATTTTCTCCTTTTCCCACAATGTTTTCAAAAGCTTTCTCTCTCAGGGTCGTTAAAAGTTGGGATTGTGTGGTAAAGAGTTAAATAATGGGATTGTTTAGTAATGGATTTATAGGCTAGGCCCCTGTATCTGGAGCTGTTGCAATGCACAGTATAACAGGGGTTATAGATTTAAACTCTAGCATGCCAAAAGCTCTTTACAGTGATGGATGATTGATTTTATTTTATTGATTTTATGGTGTTTAACGCCGTTTTCAACATTATTTCAGTTATATCGCGGCGGCCAGTGCACCTATCCATGCGTTCCTGGAGTCTCTTTTACCAGTACTTTGCACAATTTTCTTCCCAAGCCACTGGCTGCTTTCCCACATAATCATCGTCGAAACAATGGTCAGCGGTGGGAGAGGAATGAATCCTGTCGCAGTGACTATCATCAATCCTTGGAAAGAGATTGGCCGAGCCAGGGGTCGTAGCCAGGGATCGAACCCTGGACCCCGTGTTCTCAAGTCCTGCACGCTACCGACTGAGCTACCGGGCTCGGCAGTGATGGATGAAATACGCTGCAATCATATGAACCATTCTCTGGCAAAAAGGGGGTTTAATGCATCTCAGTGATTCACCATACCAAGCAAGTCATCATTATAATTATGGATCTATAAAATCCATAAAGTCTAACAATAGGCTAAATCCTGAGGTTGAATGGTCCTTTGACATGCAGAAAATCTATGAACAGCAAAAAGTTTTGACACGGGTCAGCCTGCACACTCTGCCCAGTTGACCTGGGATGATGACATGTGCAGATATAATAAACCCTCTTTTCACAGAGCATGGTACAATAATCCATTCTTCCCTCCTGGCCAGCCACTGTCGCAAATTTGTTTAGCCCTTTATCCAGTTGGTAGCTTAAAACGACTTGAGACCAGGGGGTCAATGGTTCAAATCCCCAGCTTGACTAATTTCTTTTCAAGGATTTATGATACACTCGTACTCATTGCAACAAGATTCATTTGTCACTCACCGCTGATCAGTGCTGAAGATGGTGATGTAGGAAAGCAGCCAGTGGCTTTGGATGAATATTATGCAAAGTATTGGTAAAAGAATATTGAGGAAAGCATGAACAGGTGCACAGACTGCTGCAATATATTGAAATAATGTTGAAAACGGCATAAAACACTATGCAATCAATCAATACATTAACTCTTTACCAAGTAACTCTGTATTTTAGCAACCCAAAGGAAAAATTATTTTTAAAACACTGAAAAAAAGAGCAAATGATGGTTACCAACATTTTCTCCTTTTCAAACATTTTCTTCCATTTCAAAGGCAAATTTCCCTCATTTGAGTAACATTTATCATCTGCAAATGCTTTTCATTTGGTCTAAAAGTGTGTCATTGTGTAAAATGGTTTTGAGGAAAAGCAGCCTTGTCACCAAACATTGTTTAACCCTTTACCATACAATCCTGAGTTTTACTGACCTGGAGGAAGAAGCCTTTTGAAAACATTGGGAAGAAGAGAAAATGCTGGTAACCAGCATTTTCTCCTTTTCCCACAATGATTTCTACCCATTCAAAGATAAATTTCATCATTTGAGCCACATTTAAATTGCCATCTGCAAATGTTCTCAATTTGGACATGTCTAGAATTTGTTGTCTGGTAAAAAGTTAAATCTGTTCCATACGACAACATAGTAGATTGTTCAAATTGAAAGCATCTGTAGATGAAAAAGTAAAAGAGCCTCAAATGCTTGAATTTCTTTAACTCTTTACCAAACGACAAAATTTTGGACTGGTCCAAATTGAAAGCATTTGCAGACAATAAATTAACTTTTGCTTAAATTGTGATTTCTGTATTTGATGGGGTAGAAAACATGGTGGGAAAAGGAGAAAATGCTGGTCGCCAGCATTTTCTCCTTTTCCCACCATGTTTTCAAAAGCTTTCTCTTTCAAGGTCATTAAAAGTCGGGATTGTGTGGTAAAGCGTTAACTCTTTACCAAACGACAAAATTTTGGACTGGTCCAAATTGAAAGCATTTGCAGACGACACTTTAAATTTAGCTGAAATGATTGTAATTGTCTGTGAAATGTGTAGAAAACCTTGTGGGAAAAGGAGAAAATGCTGGTTACCAGCATTTTTCTCCTTTTCCCACAAGGTTTTCCAAACGATATTTCCTCAGGGTCGCTAAAACTCGGGATTGAGTGGTAAAGAGTTAAGAAAATATAGAAAACATTGTTGGAAAAGCAAAAAAATGTTGGTTACCAACATTTTCACCTTTTTCCCCTCAATGTTTTTCAAAAGCCTTCTCTGTCAGGGTCGTTAAATGTTGGGATTGTTGTTAAAAGGTTAAACTTTGTTCAAGAAGGAAAGCAGCCAGCTGCTTAGAAAGAGTGATGTGGAGACTGCTTTCAAAGAAACTAAAAAGTATATGGCTTGCAACACGCGAAAAGGGGCATTCGGACATTTACTTAAAGTGTCGTCTCGGATCAGTCTGCACAGTCCGCGCAAGCTAATCTGAGATGGCACTTTACGTCTACATTAAATTCTGTTCTTCAGTAGAGTTGCACAAAACAGAAAATCGCATAAAAGCCGAAAGTGTCGTTTTGGATTAGCCTGCGCGGACTGCGCAGGTTGATCTGAAACGAAACTTTACACAAATGTCCGAATGCCCCTTTTCGCATGTTGCAAGCCATATAAAGTTGCACTGGCCAAGTGATACATCGGAAATGCTGTTAAAAACATTAAACAAAGTTAACTCTTTACCTCACAAATAAAATCTTGGACTTAGCCAAATTAAAAGCTTTGCAGACAATTTAAATAAAGCTGAACTGATGGATAAAAAATTTGGAAAAAAAAAAAACATTGTAGGAAACAGAGGAAAATACTGTTTACCAGTATTTTCTAGTTTTCCCACAATGTTTTTGAATACTTTCTTCGGCAGAGTCGTTGAACACGGGAATTTTTGGTGAGGGATTACCGTAAATCAGTATCAAACAATCCCAAATACGGGATTAAACTTAAATATGGCTGAACTGATGGAATACTTTATCAAAAAGTAGAAACATTATGGGATAAAGGGGGAAATGCTGTTCACTATCATTTTCTCCTTGTCCCACAATGTTTTCCAAAGCCTTCCTCCTCACGGTTGTCAAATTTCAGGATCATGTGGTAAAACACTTTTTTAACCCTTTACCACATAAAATCTTTGACTTGACCGCATTCAGCGCATTTGCTGATGACAAATTTAATGTGGCTCAAGTGGTGAAAATTGTCATTGAAATGGTAGAAAACATTGTGGAAAAAGGAGAAAATGCTGGTAACTAGCATTTTCTCCTTTTCCCACAATGATTTCAAAAGTCTTTTTCCTCAGGGCCGTTAAAACTCTGAAAAAGGGTTAACAAAAGACCCTCTTTAATTTCAACAGCAATTGGAGGCTATGGCATCAATCTCGCACCGAAAAATGGAGAATACTGTACTGGTGGGAATATAACCATGACTTGTACAATAACTGGAGCTCCGGAAAATTGGCCGGACCCTGCCAAAGATCTGATCTTCAAGTACAATGATGAGTTGGTCCAGAGCAGCCTGGTTATGATTATAAATGCTACGACAGCCCAGTACTTTATTACAGACAAAGTGCCAGACAAGAATAATTTCTGTGTGGAATGCTGTTACAAAAAATGTCCGGCTTCAAAAAATTATACGAATAGTGTAGCAGTAAAAGGTTTTGGTAGGTTGAGTTCTTTTATTATACCCCCCCACAAACAAAGTTTGGGGGGATATACTGGAGTCACCTAGTCCGTCCGTCTGTCCGTTTGTCTGTGCGTCAAGATAAGCTTGTCCGGGGCATAACTTCCAAAGTATAAAAGCTAGTGACTTCAAACTTCATATAATGATAGGTCACATTAAGGAGAAGTGCAGTGTACAAGAACCATAACTCTGTATTCAGTATATTCAGAGTTATTGCCCCTTGTAAATTTTTAACTTTGGATTTTTGTCCGGGGCATAACTTCAAAAGTATCTAGAACCTAGTAACTTCAGACTTCACAAAAAGATAGATCACATTAAGGAGAAGTGCAGTGTACAAGAACTATAACTCCATTACAACTATTTTTGGGGTTATTGCCCTTTGTAAATTTTAACTTTGGATTTTTGTCCAGGGCATAACTTCCAAAGTAAAACAGCAAGTAACTTCAAACTTTGTATACAGATAGGCCACATTAACGAGAAGTGCAGTGTACAAGAACATAACCCTATTCTAACTATTTTTAGAGTTTTTGCCCTTTGAAAATTTTAACTTTGGATTTTTATCTGGGGCATAACTTGCAAAGTACAAAAGCTAGTAACTTTAAATTTCATTTACAATTAGATCACCATAAAGCAAAGTGCACTGTACAAGAACCATAACTCTTTTCCCACTATTTCTAGAGTTATTTCCCCTTGTAAATTTCAACTTTGGATTTTTATCGGGGGCATAACTTCCCAAGTATAAAAGCAAGTAATGCCAAACTTCATATACAGATAGACCACATTAACAAGAAGTGCAGTGTACAAAAACCATAACTCTATTTCCACTACATTTAGAGTTATTACCCTTTGTAAATTTTAACTTTCGATTTTTGTCTGGGGCATAGCTTGCAAAGGACAAAGGCTAGTAACTTCAAACTTCATATACAATTAGATCACATTAAAGCAAAGTGGACTGTGCAAGAACCATAACTATATTCCCACTATTTTCAGAGTTATTGCCCTTTGTAAATTTTAACTTTGGATTTTTTTCTGGGGCATAACTTCCAAAGTATAAAAGCTAGTGACTTCAAACTTCATATACGGATAGACCACATTAACGAGATGTGCAGTGTACAAGAACCATAACTCTATTCCCACTAGTTTTTTTTTTTTTTTTCAACTCTTACTTTTGTACTAAACCATTCAGCATTCTGTGACAAAGAGCTGTTTTGTGACAAGGAGCTGGTGGGGGGTATGGTCATGTTTAGTGATAGCTCTAGTTTATTTTTATTATAAAAAGCACCATTGTGCTATTCTTTGTTACCAACACAGTTCTAGATATACAAGAAATATCTTTTAAAAAGAAGATAAATGGTGTAAGAGAAACTGGGACATAAAAATTGAACCTCTTTTGTGATTCAGTATGAAAAGAAATGCTTGTATGCTGGTGTCTTAAATATATCGGCAAATAGGCCATTAGGGACCCTCCAAATAAACATCTTAACATTTTTGACCAGGCATAAATAACAAATTATTCATTTCTAAATATCAATACCAAGAAGTCAGTCAAAATCAAGTGAATTCAGCTACGACAAAAACCTCCTTCTATGTTGAATGGTGGACGGACGTTTTGGCCACGGACGTTTTGGCCAAGACATTTTGACCACGGACGTTTTGGCCAGCTAAAAGTTCTAAGTAGGATGTTTTGGCCAAATGCTGTTTTAAAACAAAAAAATGCTTTAAGTATAGAGTTTTAGAAAAAAGAAAAGCATAGCAAGTTTATTAATTGCATTTTTTTTGTTTTACAACAGCATTTGGCCAAAACGTATAAAAAATAAGACATATAACTGCATGAACTTCTCTTTATTTCAATATTATCTGACACCATATCATTATTATCACATTAAAGCTAATTCATATCCAATGAATTATAATTTTCGAAAGATGTTGTAAAAAATTGTGAATTATTGTGAGAAATGGTGAAAATGGTTGATAACGAGTATATTGGTCATTTCCCCTAATGTCTTCCAATGTCTTCAGCTGCAGAAGAAAAAACAATTTGCACATCTCAAAAATTTTCTCTTTTTCTACATTTATTTTCAAAAAAAAAATGCACAAGTCCTTTAACAGTCCTTCCACCGACAATTTCTCCTTTTCTTTCAATGTTTTCAAAAGACACCCACAGCAAAACATGCTGGAATAACTTTTGGCCAAAACGTCCTACTTTGCACTTTCAATTGGCCAAAACGTCCGTGGCCAAAACGTCCTGGCCAAAACATCCCTACTCAAAACGAAGAGCGCTTTTAATCTTTTCCATACACAGACACCTGCCCCCGCCCCCTCCTGGTTTCGAGGCCTATATGTTACTGACGAAGCTTCTGGGCCCGACACAAAATTCTAGACATGTCCCAAGTTAAAGTATATAATTACAGACAATATAACTCAAATGATATCAAATGACTGTTTTCCATACGACAAAATCTTAGACTTATACAAATTAAGAGCATTTGCAGATGACAATTTAGATGTGGCTCAAAATTAATAATGAAATTTAATTGTCGTTGAATGGGTGGAAATCATTGTTGGAAAAGGTATAAAGGGTAGAAAACATTGCTGAAAAAGTTGAATGTGCTGGATACGATCATTTTTTCCTTTTCTAACAGTGTTTTAAAACCTTTTTTCTTCAGGGCTGTCAAAAAATATTATTGTTTGGTAGAGGGTAAACAGAAAGTCTTGCTCTAATTGCAGTACAACCAGTAGAGGTACAGAATCTAACCTGTATCATCAAAGGAATATTTTCTGGGCCTATTCACTGCACTTGGGATTATGGTGTAGACTATACCAAAAGTTGGAACAAGCCAGATGTATACTTTATTTGGTATGATTTATTGTTTTATTGTATGGTGGCTAACACCATTTTCAACTTTATTTCAGGTATATCGTGGCTACCAGTACACCCTTTCATGCTTTCCTTGAATTTCTTTTTATCAGTACTTGGCACAATATCCTTCCAAAGCTTCTTGCTACTTTTCCACATAACCATTACCAAAACTAAGATCAGCGGTGAGAATAGAATGAATCCTGCCGCAATCACTATCATCAGCCCTCGGACAGAAATTCGCGAGCCGGGGGTTTGAACCAGTGACCTCCTGGACTCAAGTCCTGTACACAACTGGCTGCACTACAGAAGCTTGGCTTTTTTTGTAAGAATTTGAATGAACTTTAATTATATACTCTGTCTGGTTTGAAGTCTGATCATTTAAAGGGGCCTGTTCAAATTTCTTATTTGTTAATCATAATTTTTGTAAATTCTACAAAATATATTTTCTCTACAAGCATGTGGAAACTTGATGGTTACCTTCAGGAAAAAGTTGCAATTTTGGTGTTTAACTGACTGAATGGAAGGGTTTTAGTGAGTAAATCTGTCCAACTTTATGAGATCAGATAGTACATCATCATGCTTATCTAAAAGATATGCCACATAGTCAATGTGTGTTTTATTGATCAAGTGGCATTCCCAAAAGCTTTGCGAAATACTGGCGTGAAATCTTGGGGCCGTCCTGGGATGGTTAAAAGTGATATGGCCATGGAGCACTTTAGGCATTCCCCGAGTGCAGAAGGCGCTAGTTAGGGGAGTAGGAGAGGGGATAACCCCCCCTCTCAAAAAAAAGGTTCAGGGATCTCCGAGAGAAAATTTTTTGATTCACGACGTAATGCATATTGAGATCATTTTTGCTTGTGAAACTCAATTAACTTTATGAGTATTTGCTGTACTTTAAACACTTACATCAGCTTTGTAAACTGCGGTATATCCATGACAGATGTATAACATGCACAAAGAATTGTGATTTTTAGAATACTCAGAAAAATTGACTGAATTTGCTGCAATTTATCATTGCCAGCGTTTGTCCATATGGCAAATGCCCCCTGAAGGCTATTAGTTTTGTTAGAGGGATAGTACAAGATACAGAACGCAACCCTTCCTAAGTTAGGCCTGATTCTTTGACATGCTCAGAGTAAAGTTCAGTCACACCAGACCTTGGTTTAATGTCTCATCCGAGAGACCATTAGTAATTTTAGATGCCCAGCCGTGGGGCTCCAACCCACACCCTTGAATGACCCTAGACTTGATATTTAAGTACAAGTCCTACGCTCTACCACTTGAGCTATGCAGGCTGGTCTATACCCAGAAAGGCAGTTCGTCCAAAAACTCTATTCGTGAAGGGGCCATCGGCATTTATCGCTCATCGATTGACCTTTGATAACCACATTAAAAAGAAAAAGCAGAGAAGGAAAAATGAAAAAGGTGGTATGGCCAATACCATATTCAGCCAAAAAAGTGATCTGGCCATAGCCAGACCAGCCGAACCACCAACAACGGCCTTGAACCTAGAATTACTTTAACAGGCTGTATAGATATGGTACTTATTTTCACTGGTATGAAAAAAAAGATATTCAAGTAAAACCATATTTGGTTAGACTTCCATTTGACCTGGTTAGAATCCATTTATGATACTATAATGATAGTTAGAATATATAAATTTTCCATCAAACTATGGTAATATTTTGCCATCAGGATATGGGATGTTACAACCTGGAATTGTTTGATAAAGGGTTAACTGACTTTGTGGTTTCATCCAGGCTCTGTATTCGCCAACCATTTGGTTTAGCCAATCAGGAGTTGTGTTACTTTCAAATTTAGAATATCTTGGAGAATAAGACTAAGAATGTTCTTGAGAATGGTTGGTGAATACGGACCCAGGAGTTTCATTAAATGTACGTAAGTCCATATTCACCATCCATTCTAAGTTTCATTCTGTCTATTAATTCTAGATTAAACCCTTTACCACACAATCCCAAGTTTTAACAACCCTGAGGAAGAAGCCTTTTGAAAACATTGTAGGAAAAGAGAAAAGATACTAGTAAACAGCATTTTCTCCATTTCCCAGAATGTTTTCTACCATTTCAAAGACAGAAATCATCCTTTGAGCTACACTGAGTTGGCATCTGCAAATGTTTTCCATTTCTAAAAGCTGAGTCCAAATTTTTGTTTGTGTGGTAAAGAATTAAACAAACTAATGCATCTTCTGATGTGGTGAAGAATTAAACAAACTAATGCATCTTCTGATATTGTAAACCACTGCACATGTTACTTTCATATCTAGAAAATTCTTTATGATAAGACTAAGAATGTTCTTACGAGTAGTTGGTGAATATATGGTTCGGAACCTCTGGTTTTTCTTCCAGGAGACGTTCGAGATACTTGAAGTGGACCAGAGAAAAGCTGGATTCTGTTGCAAATAACTCTAAGGATTTTGCCAACTCATCAAAAATAGGCTATTTCACAGCTGAGGTTGGAGTGAACGTTACCTCGTCCCACTGTGCATCGAAGGCTGTGTATATGAAATATTCAAGTATCAAAACTGGTAAGTTCTGACTTTAAATCTTCATTAGGCTGCACTAGACTATTAACTGTTTACCACACAGTCCCAACTTTTAACAACCTTGAGAAAGAAGCCTTTTGAAAACATTGTTGGATTGTTGTTGTATGGTGTTTAACACCGTTTTCAACATTATTTCGGTTATATCGCAGTGGCCAGTGCACCTATCCATGCTTTCCTGGAGTCTCTTTTACCAGTACTTTGCACAATTTTCTTTCCAAGCCACTGGCTGCTTTTCCACATAACCATCGTGGAAAGAATGGTCAGCGGTGGGAGAGGAATGAATCCTGTTGCAATGACTATCATCAATCCTCAGAAAGAAATGGGCCGAGCCAGGAATCAAACCCACAACCCCCTGTTCTCAAGTCTTGCACGAAAAAACATTGTTGGAAAAGGAGAAAATGCTGGTAACCAGCATTTCTCCTTTTCCCACAATGTTTTCTACCTCGCCAAAAACAAATTTCAATTTTTCAGTCACATTTTTGTTGTTGTCTGCAAATGCTTTCAAGTTGGACCAGTCTTAAATTTTGTCATTTGGTAAAGAGTTAATTTCTAACCCTGTACAAAAACAACAGTTTTGGACTCTAATTCCAAAGCATTTGCAGGCAACAAATCACATGTAGCTCAGGTGATGAAACTTGTCTTTGAAAGAGTACGAAACATTGTGGGAAAAGGAGAAAATGTTGCAAGCATTTTCTTCTTTTCCAATAATATTTTCAAAATATTTTTTTCACTGGGTCAATTAAACTAGGGCTTGTGTGGTAAAGGGTTAACCATTTCACCAGACAGTGAATTCATGGATATCTCCATGTACATGCATGTATACAGCATTTCGCAAAGGACACATTTCATATCACTCACTAGGTTTATTTTTACCTGTTTGGGATAGTTCAAACTCATAGCCAAATATTTTCAAGGATACATTTTTGGCAGCGGGTTTACCCCGCTGTCATAGTTCCAACATCACATGTGCATGTATATACTGGTTTTGAAGCCTACTATCTTTATCTAGGTCAGATTTTTGCTTCCGGCAGGTTTTGCCTGGATACGCATGTAAACAAAACCAGTTTCGTGCACTAACAAAATAGTTCTGCCATTGATATTCAAATAAAGCAGTTCAACTTGATACTGCATGTTCTCTGAAAAAAATTAAAACATCGTGTTTTAGTTGTCTTTTTAATTTAAGATAAAAAAAGACTTTCAGCTTAAATAAAATAAAAATCGTGCCGGGTTTAACACCTCTCGACTATCTGGCACATTTAAACAATAACATACCTCGTTGCTGGAGAGCTCGGACCCTGGTGAACTCGGACCCTAATCTCAAGGGTAAGAGTTCTCTGGAGAACTTTCCGTTTTGATTTATATTAGTTTACCAGGAAAAAAATCATAGAACACACCAATTAGTAGCATGTATTTGGAGCCAGAAAAGAAATCCGCTGCCTTCAGTGCGTTAGCGCTTTGATTAGTGTTGGAAACACTTTAACCTTTTATCAAACGACATAAATTTAGAATTGTCCAAATTGGAAGCATTTGCAGATGACAAATCAAATGTGGCCAAAATGATGATTTCAATCTTTGAAAGGGTAGAAAACAATTGTGGCAAAAGGAGAAAATGCTAGTTATCAGCATTTTCTCCTTTTCCCACAACGCTTTCAAAAGGCTTCTTTTTCCATGGGTTAAAGACCTTTTTCTCTGCATATAAACACACAAACCAGAATTTTGATGCTATATAACTTTTTACCAAATGACAAAATCTTACAATATTTATTGACCAAATTGAAAGCATTTGCAAGTAACAATCAAAAAGGACTTAATTAAATGGATTTGTCTTTGAGAGGGTAGAAAACAATGTGGGAAAAGGAGAAAATGCTGATGACCAGTATTTTCTCCTTTTCCCACATTTGTTTTCAAAACCCTTCTGTCTTAGGGATGTTAAGCCTAAAGATTGTACGGTAACGGGTGAAAGATCTTCTTGTTTGTAACCAGTTGGCCCTAAGTTTTGATATTTTATATGTTTATGTATTATCCAATCGTAGACATCTGTTGTGGGTGTTCAAATTATTGACTTAGAGTCTAAAATTTCAATGTTTTGATGGTCTGTATTCTCCAACTATTCTAAATTGCATTAGGCCCTAATAGGCTAATTCTAGATGTTGAAAGTAATGCAATTTCTGGTTGGCTAAACCATTTGGATTAGCTAATGATATACATGTATTACTGATTTAACCCTTTCCCAAACAATCCCTGGTTTTTACAACCTTAGGGAAGAGGCCTTTTAAAAACATTGTGGGAAAAGGAGAAAATGCTGGTAACCAGCATTTTCTCCATTTCCCACAATATTTTCTACCCTTTCCCAAACAAATTTTAATTTTTGAATCATGTTTAATTTGTCGTCTGCAAATGCTTTGAATTTGGACTAGTCCAAAATTTTGGCATTTGGTAAAGGGTTAAGTAAGGTGAAAGCAGGCAAACCATCAGTAAAGACAAAAGAAAGAAAATGATATTTCCTTAATGGGCTACGAATCTTCTTGTATTTTATGAATTCACGCCAGAGTTTCGTGAAGTCTTCTGGGAATGTCACATGATCAATTACATCACTCGTCACGACTCGGCAGATTCTGAACCTACATCAAATCTCGTCCATATCAAGGGGTTTCCATTTTGAAATAATGCCAGTCACATGATCTTAAAGATGACGGCAACAACAGCCATGGTGATAAGCAACCTATGGCTGAAAAATGCCAGCGTAATTGATAGACTGAGTTAGAAGATACATCTTCAAACTGTTTGTCATAGGAAATGTATTAAGAAAGATTCCCGAAGAAACTTGTGATAAGTGTTTGCTTTTTAAGTTGAGTGTTACGACAAAGAAATGTATCATGTAGGTGCATATCAAGCATTATGATACAGCCCAGTGACTTAATCAATGGATCGCCAGAAGTTTGCCGAATGCAATAGCATGTGTCATTATGAGTATTTGTCTTTAAATCAGTATGGTGGCATCATATCTGATATTACAAAAAAGGATTGAGTTACCTACTGCAAAGCAACTCTCCCATTATTCATATGCCCAAAAATGCACCTTTATACCAAGATTAACTGTACAGTTTCTATATAATTGCAAAGGAAAAATGTAGTTCTATAAATCAGTGTTTTACGAGAAATAATGATTTACTGCATAAAAACTAAATGGCTCCCTTTAGAGCCTTGGGCTCAAAAAGAATTCCTCTCCAGGATTCGTGCTTTTCATAGCTTTGCAGACATTGAAAATCAAACTGATGCTGAATTTTCAGGTGAGCTATTTAACTCTTTAACAAAATTTAAGACCCTTCTAAATTGCAAGCAATAGCAGACAATAGAGGAAATGTTTCAAAAATTATGGGACTTGTCGTTGAAAGGGTAGAAAACATTGTGGGGAAAAGGAGAAAATGCTGGTTACCAGCATTTTCTCCTATTCTCACAATGTTTTTTAAAAGCCTACCTCTTCAGGGTCATTGAAACGTGGGATTGTGTGCCCAAGGGTTAAGGGCCATCATGCCTCACCCCCTTTTTCACACATGATCACATGAACTTCACATGCACCTGACAGCTGGGCTATTTTGCTGGCTATGCCTAGCATGTTGTACTCAAGGTAAGTTTTTGGGTTGTGGACGCTGTCCATCCGCAGTCTGTTCATTCAATGATTTTATAGATCTCTCTGTCAGAAACCTTTTAGTGAATAATAGTCATGTGTTTATATGCAGCCTCACGAAAAGATTTCCAGAATATTTCTGCCATAAGTCAACGAAAAACAGCCCAAGAAAACCTACTTCGAATGAAAGTATCCAGGGAAAATAACATGAAGACAGTCGATGTCAAACTGGCCGCAATTTTATCTCTGTCATATATATTACCAATGCAGTTTCAAATACTACATGAAGAAAAGACAACTTGAAAAAGTTTGTCCACCAAAACTGGGGCCTTATAGCATTGAAAATATCACTGAAAGTGATTAACTAGATTACTTCAAAGATGGGTGTGGTCACTCTTTACCCCACCATCCTGGCTCTTAATGACCTGGAAAGATACGGCTTATGAAAGCATTCTGGGTAAAGCTGAAAATGCTTCTAATCAGCATTTTCTTCTTTTTCCATGATGTTTCTGCCTGATCTAGTCCAAAATTTTGCTGTATTGTTAAGGGGCATTGGATTTGTTACCAGGAAATCTTGATTTGATCCAAAAAGGTGTCACTAGTCACATTAGAATGTCCACTGGAATGTCAATATTATGGAATCCCAGCTTGGTACTGATCAATGGAACTCAGACAGAGACATGAATAAGAAACCTATTGCCAATCTTTAACAGTTGAAATAAGTATAGACTGTCGAGCAAGAAAAAAAAAGTGGCTTGCAGCAGGACAAAAACAGAAATGATAGTTATTAGCTCTGTGTTTTTTAACAAAATGTTGAGGTATCGTCATAGCCTGTCGTCGTCTGTGTCAACCAGTGGAGGTGGTATCATTATGCAAAAATTTTATATATGTCATTACTAAAGATAGTTACTTCAAAATTGGACAAAAAGCTAACTGTCAAAAGAGGAACCCAACAACTTAAACTGAAAGTTTTTCAAGTTAACTTTTCACTGAAAATCAAGCAACCACAGCAGAGTGTTGTCATCCACATGCGGTGCTCTTGTTTTTCATTTCAGTCCAGCTGCCAGCTGTTACGAACCTTACTGCAGTGCCACTTACAAACAGGTGTTCTGAGATAACTTGGCATCAAACAACTATTGATAGAACTTTCAACAAATCATGCAGTATCAATTGCACTAACAATTGGAATGTTCCAATGGTACTATTTTAAATTACATTATTTCTTAACTGCACAATGCCAACTTTTAAAGACCTTGGGAAAGAAGCCTTTTGCAAACATTGTGGGAAAAGGCGAAAATGCTGGTAACCAGCATTTTCTCCTTTTCCCACAATGTTTTCTACTCTGTCAAAGAAAAATTGCCCCACATGAGGCACATTGAAATTGTCGTCTGCAAATGCTCTCAATTTGGACAAGGCTAAAAGTTTGTCATTTGGTAAAGGGTTAATCCTTAACCACACAGTCCCAAGTTTTGAGAAAGAAGGTATTAAAAATATTGTGGGAATACGAGAAAATGCAGATAACCAGCATTTTCTCTTTTACCCAAATCGAATATGTTTTCTACCTATCACAGACATCATTTGAGTCACATATAATTTTTAGCTGTAAATTCTTCTGGAAAAGACTGAAATATTTCCGATATGTAAAGAGCTGAACATTTCCTACATGACAAAATTTTAGACTTTTCTATAGCTAAAGCCTTAATAAATTTTGCATTAAACAAATCAAATGTAGCTCATGTGATTTGATTTGTTTGTGAAAGGGAGGAAAAAATTGTTAGAAGAGGAGAAAATGTTGGTTACCGGCATTTCCTCCTTTTCCCACAGTGTTTTCAAAGGTCTCTTTCCTCAGGAAGTAGATGACCATTCAAAGCATTTAACTCTTTACCTAATGACAAGATTTCAGACTGGTCCAAATTCAAAGCATTTGCAGACGTCAAATTGAAGGTGGCCAAAATGAAAGAATTGTCTGTGATAGGGTAGAAAACATTGTGGGAAAAGGAGAAAATGATGGTTACCAGCATTTTGTCCTTTTCCCACAATGTTTTCAAAATCTGTCTCTGTCAGGGTCCTTAAAAGTCATCATTGTGTGGTAAAGAATTCAAAAGTTTTGTCATCTGAGAAAAGAGTTAATAGAAATTAACCCTTTACCAAACAATTCTGTGTTTTAACAACTCCGAGTTTGAGGAAGAAGGCTTAAAAAACAGTGTGGGAAAAAGAGAAACATTCATTTCCCATTATGTAGTATACTGGTCTATCCCTGAGATAGATGTAAATGTATAGCTTGTGTTTGTATAAGGGGACACTTATACTGCCTTGCTATAGAGCTAGCTTTTGTAGTGACGTGGTAGAGCGTTCGCCTTGGGACCCGAAGATCCAGGGTTCAAATCCCGCCTGGGGAGGCTATTTGTCAGAACCTTTACAACAATGTTTTCTACCCTATGAAGGACAAATTTCAACTTTACAGCTACATTGAATTTGTGGTCTGCGAACACTTTAAAATTGTGCAGGTCCTAACCCTGAGTCTGCCAAGTGTGATGCAGTGCTCTTTTGTGGACAATGTTGATCAAGATCAGACTGCATAGAACATGCAGTCTGATCTTGGATCTACAGAGTCCATCGGCGGATACGGGTCTGAACCCCCCCCAAGAATTTTCAAAGGAACCACTGTCTGCCTGAAATTTTGAACAAGTATTAATGTAGCAGTGGATTTCTGGTAATATTGTTCCCAGGCATACTATTATACCAGTATACACACTGACAGGAAATATGAACTTTTCATGCAGTAGCAAATTTGAATATGTAATGGTCTATTTGATTTTCACCCCCTCTCGAAAAAAAAAAATCCTGGATCCGCCCCTGCTGTCTGATATGGTGAGTTTTTTCCAGCATGAAACACGTTGTAACCGTAATGTTTCGGTATATACTAATGGCTAGAAATCTTCATTCTATTTATGTAGCAGTATAACCCTTTACAACACAATCCCGGCTTTTAACGACTCTGGAAGAGAAGGCTTTAGAAAACATTGTGGGAAAAGGAGAAAATACTGGTAACCAGCATTTTCCCCTTTCCCACAATGTTTTCTACTCTATCAGAGACAGAAATCATCATTTTAGCAACATTTGATTTATTGTATACAAATGCTTTCATTTGATTTTGCTGTTTGGTAAAGTGTTAAGGGTTATGTTTTGCCACCTGATAAAGAGTTGAAGGGAAAAGCAATAAATGCTGTTATAGTTTACCCGTACCTCCCAACTCATTTCCAAACAACAAACTCATGGTTGATTGATTGTATAGTATTTGATGCAGTTTTCAACATTATTTCGAAATATCATGGTAGACAGTGCACCTGTCCCTGCTTTCTTTGAGTTTCTGTCACCAGTACTCCACGCAATATTCTTTCCAAGCCACTGACTGCTTCTCCACATAACCATTGTCAAAACAATGGTCATTGGTGAGAGAAGAATGAATCCTGTCGAAATGACTATCATCAATCCTCAGAAAAAAGTTGGCCAAACCAGGGATCAAACCAGTGACCTTCTGTTCTCAAGTCCTGTATGCTACCCACATAGCTATGGGGGGCTCGGCAAAAACAAAAAATTATGGGAAAAATGGAATAACAATGTGCAGACCTGGGTCAAAACTTTTTGCTGTTGGTCAATTTTCTGTGTGTTATAAGACCAGTCTACCACATGATTCAGTTAGTTGTCAGACAAAATAGATTTCATGGATCAAGAATTATGTGTTGACTTCCTTGGTAAAAGGCATCACATAGATGCATTAAACCCCCTTTTGCCAGAGCATTGTTCAAATGTTAGCCTTAATTCAAGATCAATAATAATTCTAAAAGTGGTTGTACCTGTACTCTTTATAATGCCCTTTAAGCTACACAGCTCAATCTTTCAAATGGCAGTATTCTGCATGAGTGAATAGATGAGCGGCACTCTGTGAAAAGGGGGTGTAATGCCTCTCTGTGATGTATTTTACCAGGCAAGTCATTTCATAGTTATGGATTTATAAAATCCATTTTGTTGAACTACCTATTAAATCATTAACATTTCATTTCCAAAAATAGACAAAAATACATGTATTGCAAATATAATGCCATTCAGGCCAGAATATCTCAAAGAATAAATCAGACGGTGTAGATCCAAGACAGAATGCATTTTCTACATCATCTGATCTTGATTCACACTGTCTGCAATCATTAACCCTTTATCACATAATCCCGAGTTTTAATGACCTTGAAGAAGCCTCTTGAAAACATTGCGGGAAAAGGAGAAAATGCTGGTAACCAGCATTTTCTCCTTTTACCACAATGTTTTCTATCCTATCAAAGACAGAAATCATCATTTAAGCTACTATGAAATTGTCGTATGCAAAATGTTTCAATTTGGTCGAGTTCAAAATTTTATTATTTGTTAAAGAGTTAATACTTTTGTGCAGAGCTTTAGTTAGGGTTAACTTTGGTCATATAAAATCATTTTACAGAACAAAGTATTTAACATTTGTAAAACCGGTGTAAAACTGTGCGAGATGATACCAAACACAACCTATACTTGCACTGTGAAGGTCAAGGTTAATAGGCCTACTGGATCTTACATACCCTGGTCACACGCAATATGGAGTGAAGGTCGCAGTACAACTGTTCACACTTTAGATGATGGTTTGTATTTCTTTGTTTTTTTGTTTATTTAGGAATATTAGATATTATTACTAGAATGTATTGTCACAGAAGTTCTTGCAAGTGGAAATCTCAAGCACTAAGAAAATTGGAAGCCTGTTCAACCACCCGTATTAAAGCGCAGCCTATATTACTTCATTATCATTATACCCACACACATGCGTTTGAAGGGGGTTATACTAAGGTAACCTTGTCGATTTGTCCTTGCATTCAATAAAGTCTTGTCCACAAGTTCCGAAGTTTAAAATATGTCAGCTCCAAACTTCAAACATGTATAGATCACATTAAAGACAAACGCAATGCATAAGATTCATAACTCTGTCTTCAGCATGCTTTGACTGATTGGCTTTTCCTTTTTTTTTTAACTCGTATTTTTTTTTTTTTTTTCATATTCATTTTCATATTAATTTTATTTTGATATACTAGACAAGGATTTCATGAAACCTATTTTCAGTATTAAAAGTTTTCCAGTTTGCTGTAAGTATACTCTTTGGCAACTGATTTTATTGGAGTTACAATCCATTGAAATTTCCGTTATAAATTATAAAAGTATAATAATCTGTTTACAAAATCATTTGACCAGATGGATGAAAATTCATATAATTGTTTCATATGAGCCCAGGATGAACCTATTGCTTTTGGTCACAAAGGTCAATGTCACTTTGTATCGAAATCGTTTCTGTGTTTTAGCTTGACAGCCATTTTATCTGGGGCTCTGAAAATTTACACAAGTGTTTCTTATGACTAAAAGAGGACCTGAATTGCTTTTGGGTCACAAAGATCAATGGCCAAAGGCCTATCATTGGAAAACTTTGTACAAAAACCCTTCCTTAATCCTTAGCCTTTTGACACAAGACAATGAAAATTTACACAAGTATTGCATAGGATAACAAGAAGAATCCTACTGTTTTGGGATCATTTCTCTGGTGATAATGCACTGGTCAGGGATATTTGTCAGCTTGGAACAGTAAGACTAGAAAGATACAATACTATAGTTCCAGATAAAAGTCCTGCAGTAACAGATGGAGCATTTATGTGGGAAAACCAAGATTGTAGCAGTAAACATACCATGTCACCTGTCTGGATATACTGGAAGGTAAGAAATTAGCTGTGATAGCTCATTTGTTTCAAGATTTATATTAGAGCCATGCCCTGGAAAAGGGGCTTTATTGCATCTCTGTGATGCATGATACTAAGCAAGTCATCACATGGTTATGCGTCCATAAAATCCATTTTGTCTAACAACTGGCTGAATCATGAGGTAGAATAGTCCTTTGACATGCATAAAATTTACTAATAGCAAAAAGTTTCAACCCCTGTCAGCCTGCAGGGACTGTGCAGGCTGACCTGGGTTGATACTTTGTGCAGATGCATCAAGCCACCTTTTCACAGAGCATGACTCATATCATCTTTTGTGTATGTGTCCATGAAATGAAGGACAATTAGACAGTAATAACAACATTAATGATTTTTTTTTTATAATTTTCTAATATAGACTTCTAATATGACGTTTACTGCATTAGCTCAAAACATGTGAGTCATGCTCTGTGAAAAGGGGGCTTAATGCATCTCCGTGATGCATGATACCTAGCAAGAAATCATCTGATAACCAATCCATAAAATCCACTTTGTCAAACAACTGAAATCATGAGGTAGAAATTATCCTTTGACATGCAGAGAATTACAAGATAGTGAAAAGTTTTGGCCCATGTCAGCATGCGCAGACTGTGCAGGCTGATGTGGGTCAATACTTTTTGCAAATGCATTGTGCCCACTTTTCACAGAGCATGGCTCATGTAATTGTGTGGGTCCTCCATGGTCATGTGGTAGTGTCCTTAGGCAAGACACTTCAAGAACCTAGTAGTGGTGGAATTAATGAAATAGATGAATAATTGAGGGCTGTATTCACCATCCACTCTAAATTGCATTACTAGTCAATTCTAGATTTAGAAAGTAACACAAATTATGACTGGTTCAATCATTTGGGTAGACCAATCAGAAATCGTATTGCTTTCAAATCTCAAAAACTCTTTAGAAACAGACTAAGAATGTTATAAGTAATTACTGTTGAATACAGGCTCAAGTGAGCAACTGCTACCAGTGTCACTAAAATATTTTGCAAAAGTGTCATGCAGGTGTTTTTGGCCATGAGTAATACACGATTATGGATTTTTTAACATGAAGTTTACAGGAAATTACAAATCATTGTTCTGTAGGTCAAAAGTAAAAAGGTACAAGGGATGATCAAGAAGTTCATACACAGTTTATAAATCCAAATAAATTATTTCTCCCATTTATGTGAAAATTATAATTTTCCCCATAATTAATTTGGACTTTTAAACTCAGTGTATCTTTTGCAGCTAGTTGAAATAGATCAAACTTTTAACAATTGAAGGGGCCATTTAGGTTTTTATGCCAGAAATAGCAATTTCCTGTAAAATACCAATAAATACAACTGGAGATATTTTTCTTTGCAATCATATTAACCATATGGTTATATTAAGTAAAAAAGTGCAGTTTTGGACTTTTGAATAACAAGGTGGTTTTTTTAAAGTCAGTCACTCCGTCTATTTCTATTACATCAGCAATGAGGTCATCTTACTGATTAGAATAAGAATCCTCATAATCAACACAACATTTCTGATTACATCACATTCCCAATAGTCTTTGAAAAACTCCTGCTCTAAATCTAAAAAATACCTAAACAGGCTACATAGCAAATGAACAGAATACCATTGGATTTTTTTTTTACTTTTGTGTTTCTTTACTGATGATTTGCCAGCTGTTGCCTTATTTTATGATTTAGTCATATCAGTTTTGAAGTTTGAGATAATAAAAATCTACATAGCTCCCTTTAACTTGCTGTTTTTCTATTGTTGAATAATTTTACATAATGTCAGTACAACATTGGCAAAATCTACCAACCGTCAACTATATGTATGTAGCGCTGCAGTTTGATTTTCCAGCAACAGTCTATGAACTTCTTGATCACCTCTTGTATGAACAAATAGAGATATTTACACAATTTGATTTTGTAAATCTGCAAAACAGCTGCAAGCCATCTGAACCAGAGTATCATGAGGATGCATGGACAAATCTTGTATATGATGCCAATTGAACCAAGATATCAAATGGAAGGCCAAATCTTGTACCTGGGTATATGACAAAAACTAATACATAAAATCCATGGGGAGCATTAAGGCTTTTTGATCTCTGAGTTAAATGTCCATGTCTAACATCTTAAAGTAAACTGAAACAAGATGTCAAGATAAAGAGGTCAAACTTTGTACATTTCTGACAAAAATTCATAGCTAAACATAAACCAATGGAGATTTTATTACTCTTTGATCTCATATAATTATTTTTCAGAGAACAAAACTTTAGATTGGTCTGAATTGATGGAACAACTTTTAAAGACCCTAAGAAAGAAGCCGTTTGCTGGTAACCAGCCTTTTCTCCTTTTCCCACAGTGTTTTCTTGTCTATCAAAGGCAAATTTCATGCTTTGAGTTCCATTTAATTTGTTGTCTGCAAATGCTTTGAATTTGAACTACTTGCTTAAATTTTGTTGTTTGTTAAAGAGATAAATGTCTCACAAATAATGGGATTTGTCTTGGAAAGGGTGGAGGTCTATATAGAAAACATATCTGTAAAAGGAGAAAATGCTCTTTACCAGCATGTTCTTGTTTTCCAGTATTATTTTCAAAAGTATTCTCTCTTAAGGTTGTTAAGACATGGGTTTCTGTTGTATAGAATAAAAATTATATCTCGTACATTTTAAAGCCAGTTGAACCAAGATATCATAATGGAAGGTTGAACGGAACACTTCTTACATATGTTATGGATACAGAAGAAAATGGAACCATTGCAAATGTGTCTGCTCACGCTGCACGACTTTTATTGGACTGTGAGCAATCGCAAACAGTTGTACTACAATCTGTAAACAACATAGGACTATCAATAGCTAGTTCTCAGCTGCAGATTAGCCCGTTAAATCAAGGTTTGTTTTAAAGTGCGTATTACTAGTCTTTTAGATTTTAGACTCGTTCATATTTTGCCCTTATCCTGCTAAAGAACTAAAGGGAAATTTTCAATTTGATAGTAAAAACCCAGATATTATTATTTCAAAGTTATGTTTTTGGGAATAATATCTCCTTATCAGACAGTGTAGATCAATGATCAGATGCACATTCTGTGCAGTCAGATCTTGATCTACACTGTCCGCAAAAGGTCGGTGAGTTGCGCTTAGCAGCTTAAAGGTTAACTCTTTACCAAACGACAAAATTTTAGGCTAGCATTTGCAGACGACAAAATAAATGTGACTGAAAAATTAAAACTTGTTGTGGAAAGGATAGAAAACATTGTGGGAAAAGAAGAAAATGCTGGTTACCAGCATTTTCTTCTTTTCCCACAGTGTTTTCTAAAGTCTTCTTTCTTAGGGTCATAAAAAGTCGGGATTGTGTGGTAAAAGGTTAAAGCACTTGCAGGTGACAAACTGAATGCTTAACTGATGGTATTTTGTCATTTTTTAGAACAGAAAGCATTGAGGAAAAATGGACTCATATATTAAATATCATTTTGTGTTAATTATGTACATGTATATATTAGATATAACTTTATAAAAATCATCAACATGTATATTTGAAGAGGACCTTTTCAAAGCTTTCTCTCACAAATTCCACTCAAGAGCTAGTGAATTCATCTTCAAAGGGCATTTTATTCTAGGAATGATACCTTTCAAATTTCGGTCACCTTGTTCGTAGTTTAAGGTCTCAGCTGAAGTTTTTTTTTTATCTTTCAACTAACTGAATTTTCGTTAAATAACACCTATTTTTGATAAACCACAGATATTTATAGAACATGAATGAATTTTCTGAGGGTAAATGTCACATTTTATGAGATAGTCAACATCATTTGTGATGTCATTATTACAGCAAATTCATATCCATTTCATCTGCAAATACTGCTAAATTCATGTTTTTCATTGTTAGAAATAATAAACAGCAACAAATCAGGCGTTAAAAGATAAATATATTATGTACATTATTAGTTGTACGGTCAGGTGGCAGAGGACTTGAAAACTCGTTCACGACTGTGGTGAATCATGTCACCCCGAACCGAAGGCGAGGTGGCGACATGATTCACCACAGCTGTGAACGAGTTTCCAAGTCCCCTGCCACCTGACCGTACAACGAATTTATTATACTGCAAAGTTTTACCATTCCAACGTGTGTTAAGTGAAATTTACCTGTTTTTTGGTTTCAAAAATTGAGTACGCTGACAAAGTAGAATTTCCCTTCTGAGTTCCCCAATTCAATGAAAACTGACGTCACTGGGAACTGACGTCACTGAAACCTTGGTAAAACGTGCAGTTTGGTGCATAATCTTGATGTTAATCTTGATCGACACTGCCATTTTGGATGTTGTGTTGAAAGTGTAGTCATGTATACGGGGCTCACGAAAGGGAAACTGCTTTTACGTTGGTTTTGCCAGTGTACATGATATATATGTTTGGGGCATATTATCCAATCAGATCACGAGAAATTTCTTTGGAGTGTAATAATAAGTGTTGTCGTGTTATAAAAATTATCCAACTCGGTTGTGAGAAATGATAATTGTCTCGCCAAGGCTATACAATTACCAATTCTTCAAACCTCATTAGATATTTTTGATTATGACAATACTATGTACGTATTATATATTTATGCATAGTATGACTGCATGAGACATTCATGTGAGGGTTGTTTCATTATTTACCAAACAGTCATATGCTTTAACAACCTAAAGGAAGAAGGCTTTTGAAAATATTGGGGATAAAGAAGAAAATGCATGTTTGTTCTTTTCTCACAATGATTTCTACCCTTTGAAAAATGAATTTCATGGTCTAAGCAAAACATAGTTTGGTATCTGCACATACTCTGAATTTTGACAATGCTGAAATTTTGCCCTCTGGTAAAGAGCTAAAACGTGAATTGTTCTTGTCTGTTAATCCTCTACCAGATGACAAAACTGTAGACCAGTCCAAATTCAAAGCACTTGCAGATGACAACATAAATGTTACTTAAAAATTTGAATTTGTAAATGGAAGAGTAGAAAACATTGTGGGATAAGGAGAAAATGCTGGTTACCAGCATTTTCTCCTTTTTCCACAATGTTTTCAAAAGCTTTCTTTCCCAGGGTCATAAAAAGTCGGGATTGTGTGGTAAAGGGTTAATTCTCTACCAAACAGCAGAACTTTATACTCTTAGAAACCATTAAATTTTGCAAATGTTAAATCGGATGTGGCAGAAATGATAAGATTTGTCTGCAAATGGATAGACAACACTGCAAAGAAAAAGAGAAAATGCTCGTTAACAGCATCTTTTCTTAAAACAATCTTTCTTTGAAGGTCATTGAAATATGCTGTTGTCTCATTAAGAGTAAAAAGCTCTGTTTGAACATTTTGGTTTAGGGTTGGAGAAATCCCTGCAGGTAAAAGTTTGGTCAAAGCGTTTTGAATTTATTTTTTTACATTACGGTAATTAACTATTTACCAAATTGACAAAATTTTGGTCTCAGGTTAATTGAAAGTGCTCTCAGACACCATGATACAGGTGGCTTAAATGACAAAATTTGTCCTTAATAGGGCAGAAAACATAGTGGGAAATAGAGAAAATGCTGGTTACCAGCATTTTCTCATTTTCTCACATTGTTTTCAGTAGACTTCTTTCTCAGGGTCGTTAAGACTCTGTAGTAAAGGGTTAAGCAACAAAAAGGAACATGGCTAACATGGTACATGTATATGTACAAATAATTTCTTTCCACTTTAGATGTGATAGAACTGATAGTTGAAGAGGATCAACTAAATACAACTGTGATGTCTTTAGAGTGGGACTACTCAGAACACAAACAAGTCAACACATTTACAGTTTTCTATGCCGCCAAAACCAAAAACAGTGTAACTTGCTCTGTAAGTTAATCACAAACCAATGAACACTGTTCAAGTATCTCTCTCTGACAAAATCAAGCAAAAATTTTGTTTGTTATTTTCTTTTGTTATTTTGTTTGTTTGATTCAATAATGCTTTATGTCTTTCAACAGTAGGTCTCTTTCAGTCATAATTAGTGTGACAGCTAAGTCATTAATATCTTGAGTACTAAGCTAGGACCACCTTGCTAAAAAAGAAAAAATCCATTATGACGAGTGCCAACAAAAGGAATTCAAGAACCTTTTTCTTCAGAGTTATAAAAACCTGGGCTTATGTGGTAAATGATCGAACTACATTGTCCAGTTAGGCAAATTGTGATGGGCCAAGATCAAATTTTTTTTATAAAAATAAGTAAGAAATGGAAAAAGAATTGATGAAAAAAGAGTTTCTTAATTTTGTCATTTTTGTCTTGCTGTTTTGTCATTCACAGTCAGAAAGCCTCAATATTGTCAAATGGAAAAATGTATCAGGAACAGAAAACAAGACAGAGATAACTATCTCTAAAAGACCCCACTGCTATGGCTTATCAGTTCAAACAGCAAATGGAAGTTCTGGACTTCGATGGACGGACTGTGTTTATGCTAAGAATGCAGGTAGAATTTTTATTTTAGCATTTACACTATGTAATATCAAGACTTAATTATCATGCTCTTTTTGAAAAAAGAGGGAGTTCATTGCTTTACTTATGTCACTCTTTTGATTGGTCAGTTTCTAAGTCAGCTGGTCTTTTGGAATGTCCATCTATTAAATAATTACAAGACGACAAAATTTTAAGATTTGTCCACATTGAAAGCATGTCACTCAAAATCTAATCATTGATTTTGGAAGATAAGACAACAATATAGGACAGTGCAGGTTACCAGCCCCTTCTCTTTTTCCCACAGTGTTTTAAAAATAAACCTTCTGTCTCAAGGTTGTTACAGCTTTGGATTGTGATGGAAAGAGTTAAAATGCCAAACCTTGTCTGGGTAGTAAGCAGCACTTACTTGACCTATGTTCCTAAAACAGATAGTTCCCATGTCATGCGGATGACAATGAAATGTCAAAGACTCGAAGGTCAAGGTCACAAGGACATCATCTAGAAATAACATTTAAGTTGCTGTATTCCTTGATATGGTAAAGAAGAGGGAACATAATGGTTTGGATAATGTCACAATTGAATAACAATGGAAGGAAAGGAAAATTTTGTTTTGAATGACATCAAAATTATTATTTAGAAAAAGAGCAACAGATAAGAACAAGCTCATTTTCCGACAATGTTTTCAAAGTTTTCAGAACTATAGTTGCAATTGGAGCTAGTGGAGCTAAAGATCAGACTGCACAACATGTGCATTCTGGTCTTTGATCAACACTGTCCACTTTGCTGAAACTCTACAGACAAAGGCAACCTTGAAATTGCAGTTATTTGCATCTTATTTCTACACTAAAAATCTCTGTTAGGTTTATTTGCCACTCTAAGGGTAAACTTGCAAACTGAGTCACTTAACCCTTTACCAAACAATCCCGGGTTTTCATGATCCTGAGAAAGAAGCCCTCTGAAAACATTGTGGGAAAAGGAGAAAATGCTGGTAATGAGCATTTTCTCCTTTTCCCACAATGTTTTCTACCCTTCCCAAAACAAATTTCAATATTTGAGTCACATTAATTTTGTCATCTGCAAATGCTTCCAATTTGGACTAGTCTAAAATTATGTTGTTTGGTAAAGAGTTAATAGAAATGCAAAACTAGGGATCTGATTTCTGAAATATTCTTATCAGAACACGACTTCTCTTTTGCTTTTTTTGGACTTTTTGGCTTTTGCCTGGTAAAATTTGAAATTAGAATAAGCTGTCTGATTGGCTAGCTCAGAGCTCCATGATCAAGTTTTAACTTTTAAAGTGCCTTTCACTACTATAGTTTCTTTTGCTGCAAGTGTAGATCGAGATCAGGCTGCACAAAACCTGCAGCCTGATCTTTGATCTACATTGTCTGCTTTAGTGAAACACTTTCAACAAAAGCAGATGCATTAAACCCCCTTTTGCCAGAGCATGGCTCATATGAATCTCGATTTTGTATTAAGCATGGATACTGAGGAAATGTGTAGAAACCATGTTATGTGCTTTCTTGACCAACCTTTCACATTGTTGTTTTAAATAGTGCCAAAGCCACCAGAGGAAGTAAATGTGACAGACAGGGGGGACAACTCTTTAGTGGTCAGATGGTCCAAAACACCATGCTCGACTAGCCAGCCCTACATCAAGTGGTACCAGATCAAGTACTGCCCTGTTACTTCAAAGGGAACCTGTGGTTTGTATTTGAGACGTGTTCTAACAAAACAACTAGACTTTTTCAAATTCAAAGCATCTTCTGACGACAAATTCAGAATTGGTACAAATGAGCCAAAGCTGTCTGCTAGGGTAGAAAACATTGTGGGAAAAGGAGAAAATGCTGGTTACCAGCATTTTCTCCTTTTCCCATAATGTTTTCAAAAGCCTTCTTTCCCAGGGTCGTGAAAACCAGGGATTGTTTGGTAAAGGGTTAATGTATCTCCTTGATGCATGATACCACACAAGTTGTCACATAATTAGGGATCCATAAAATCCATTTTGTCTAACAAACAGCTGAATCCTGAGATAGAATGGTCCTTTGACATGCAGAAAATTTACCAAAAACATTTTGCATTAAACCCCCTTTTCACAGAGCATGGCTCATTTATAATGCATTGCTTTGCTTTACTTTTCATAATTAACTCTTTAAATACCAGAGTACAAGATTCCAAACTTGTCCATATTGGAATTATTTTGAGATAAAAGAAGTTTTTAAGAGGATTGAACTGATTTGTCTTTGAACGGGCAGAAAACATTGTGGGAAAAGGAGAAAAGGCTGGTTGTCATTTTTCTTTTTCCCACTTTGTTTTAAGAAACCACTCATATTCTTTTAGGAACCATAATACATGTTGATTATTTGCATCCTACAAGGATGTTTTCAAAAGCAAATGGGTAAGTGAAACACCCAATTACACTTTACCAAACATCAAAAATAATTGTAGACTGGTCCAAATTGAAAGTATTTGCAGATGACATATCAAATTTAGCTGAAATAATGGTTATTGTGTGTGATAGTTTAGAAAACCTTGAGGGAAAAGGAGAAAATGCTGGTTACCAGCATTTTCTTCTTTTCCCTCAAGGTTTTCAAAAGGCTATTTTGTTGTTAAAATTTGGGATTGTGTTATATAGAGATACATGGATCTCTTACTATTACTTGAATAAATTGACCTGAAATTGACCTTTATGCAAAGAATAATTAAAGAGTGAATATTTATATCATCGGGTATAATCGGGTGGTACGGAAATTCTGTCAACGGTAAATGTCGGGTTTGACCCTTACTGTGCCAAAATCAAAATAAGCAGCTTTGCGGATGACATAGATCAAGATCAGACTGCACAGAAAGTGCATCTTGGATCTATGTCACCCACCATGTATTACCATTTTAAACCCAAAAAATCATGTTTATTTCAGGTATTTTACGTATTTTTTAAAGACACGGTGAATCTATTATCCACAAAGAGTTGAAAAACGTTCACATAGTTCCGCATGCAGACAACAATAGCCGAAGATAAGTTTGGACAATAATTCAAGCGTGTAATTTATGGTAATAGAGGTCATCTATTTCATGTCAATTTGTTCGAGTAGTACATACGTAATATTATGCAGGTGCTATATACACATGAGTCATGCTCTAGCAAAAAGGGATTTCATGCATCTCCATGATGTATTATACCAAGCAGTTCTTCACATAATCATGGATAAGAAAAAATGCTTTTTGTCCAACAACTGGCAGAACCCTGAGGTAGAATGGTCCTTAGACATGTAGAAAATTTACAAAATGCAAAAAAGTATCAACCCAGGTCAGTTTGTTGGGAGTGCCCAGGCTGACCTGGGTTGATACTTCTTGCAAATGCATTAACCTCTGTTTCACAGAGCATGGCTTATATATCACCCTGTCTGAATTCCAAGTCTAGCCATGTGATTGACCAAGATTATTTTCTGTATAATATCAGTGTTTAATCTAAAATCTAAAAATGCCCTTTTAACTATTTGCATCACAACAAAATTTTGGACTGGTTTGAATTGAAAGCATTTCCAGATGGCAAATTTAAGCTTACTCCTACTATGAAATTTGACCTTGAAAGGGTAGAAAAGGTTGAAGGTAAAGAAGAAAATGTTTCAAAGCAGAAAATGCTGTAAAGGAGAAGATGCTAATTATCAGCATCTTCTCCTTTTCCAACAATGTTTCAGAAGCCTTTTTTTTGCAGGATTGTTATAACTTGGTATTGTGTGGTAAAGGATTTAAGTCTTCCCTACTTTGCTAGGTCCAGATGATACGGCCTGCAACACGCAAAAAGGGGCATTCAGACATTTGCGTAAAGCGTCGTCTCGGATCAGCTTGTGCACTCTGCACAGACTAATCCGAAACGACACTTTCCGTTTTTATGTAATTTTCTGTTATGCGCAAGTCTGCTGTGGCACAAAATCTAATGTAGTCGTAAAGTGCCGTCTCGGATTAGCCTGCGCGAACTGCGCAGGCTTATCCGAGACGACACTTTACGCAAATGTCTGAATGCCCCTTTTCGCATGTTGCAGGCCATATAATATCCTGCTCTAGTAGTACCAGCTCTTTGATTCTTGACCACCTAGTCACAGGCACAAAATATAACATCAGTGTGAGGGCAGTGACAAGGTTTAATGTTACCGGAAACTGGAGTAAAACAATTGCAGCATCTCCAATAGACAGAAGCATTAGTAAGTATTGTGTACAGGGTGTTTCATGATATGTGATACACTTTCAAATAATTGTTGCTTCACTGATACTATAGTTATAAACACAATGCTTGTACTATAATAAACTAGACACTTCACCATTTTGTATGCAACGTAAATTACGGGAAGACGTTGATGTCATGACGTCATATATGACATCATTATTAACTGTTATTTTCAAGATGGCGTTGTCCATGGAAAAGTGTCAGGATATCATAAAATTGTACTATGAACACCGTTCTATCATAGCTGTAACCAGAAGAATGAGGCAACTGTACCCTGGCGATAGGAGGGTGACCAGGCTACAAGTAAGCAGAGTAGTAAAAAGGTTTGAGCAGCATGGAAGTGTACTGGACCAGAGACACAATAATCAGGGTTGCCCTAGGACGAGCAGGAGTGACGAGAATGTTGCAGAGGTGAAGCAGGTGATTAGTGAAACACCACAGAGGTCGGTAAGAAGGGTTCTTTTTGAGGTTACAAATCCCTCCAGTGTGACAAGTGTGTACAGGGCTCTAAGGTTCGATCTAAAACTAACACCCTACACAATACCAGTGCTCCAACATCTGAAAGACAGTGATGTCAACCAACGTCTTGATTTTTCCATTTGGATGATAGACAATGCTGAGGTTCTTGAAAACGTATGGTTCAGTGATGAGTCTCACTTCTTCTTGGATCAACAGTTAAACAAACAGAACCATCGCCACTGATCAGATGTCAGACCAGGCATTTTTGTAGAGAAACCATGTCATGCAGAGAAAGTAACGGTATGGGCAGCCATTAGCTCTACAGGAATAATTGGGCCATTCTTTTTCCAAGATCAAGACGGAAACACCGAGACCATCAACAGTGAACGCTATTTGTCTCTTCTGAAATACAAGTTCCTGCCTGCACTGCGTCGGAAAGGGGTTGATATGACACAAACATGGTTCCAACAAGACGGTGCTGCTCCACACACCGCACAGAGAGTTCTTGAATGGCTTAGAAAAACATTTGACACACAGTTCATCTCTCTGAAGATGGAACGCCCTTGGCCACCCCACTCTCCGGATCTCAGTCCTTTGGATTTCTTTCTGTGGGGTCATCTCAAGGACAGAGTTTACAAAGTGCAGCCGAAATCAACTGAGGAGCTTAAACTGTCCATCAAACGTGAAATCAGAAAGATAACCAGTGACATGTGCAATAATGTGATGATAAATTTCATGAAACGTGTGGAGATGGTGCGACGCCATAATGGACGTCATTTTGAGTACATGATGTAAACAGACCCTGTTTTCAAACGTTGCTTAAATATTTTATAGGTAAGTGTAATGGGTAAAACTACACTTATAAAATTGGACAGCATTTCCCTTTAATATCGTACATTTCTCACTGTTACGGACATTCTAACATAAAAGAGACATTTAGTTTAAAGTGTATCACATTTTATGAAACACCCTGTATATGTACTTTGTGTACAAGATTTTATGTAAAGGGAAATTGAAACATGCATCATGAATTCAGATTCAGCAGATGCTCATGAGTAAACTGTATTTTATGGTGTAAATAAGATTTAATATTCAGGGAAATCAGAGTGTAATTAAGTATCTGCAATTCCAAAATAAAACAGTAGCAGACTTTTTGGTGTGTACAAGATATAATGTAAAAGGAAATTACACTTTTATAATTTTGTTTTTTCCATTGTTATTATAAAGGTAAGTTCAGAGTATTGATACCTATTTATCATATCAAAGATATGATTTAACTCTTTACCAAACAATCCCAGGTTTTAACGACCCTTTGAGAGAAGCCTTTTGAAAACATTGTGGGAAAAGGAGAAAATGCTGGTTACCAGTATTTTCTCCTTTTTCCACAATGTTTTTCTACTCTATCAAGGATGAATTCTGCCATTTGAGCCATCTTTAATTTTTTGTCTGCAAATGCTTTCAATTTGGACCAGTCTAAAATTTTGTTGTTTGGTTAAGAGTTAAGGTAACCAACGCTTTATCAATTTTCATAATGTTTTCTACCTGAACAAAGACAATTCCCAACATTTTGAGCCACATTTAATTTGTCATCTGCAAATGTTTCCAAAATGAATTAGTTAAAAATTTTGTTGTCGGGTAAAGAGTTAACAGCTGGTGCATCTCAGCACATAAAAGTACATGTAATTAGTTTAGTGTTTATTTCCAAAATGAAAGAGTTTGTTCAGTTGCTTTGTTGGTTTGGTGTCGCAGTCTAGAGATGTGGGGTACCTTTCACTAAACTGCATAGATTTACACAAATTTTTTGGGATTGAATATACATACATACGATTCCTGCTTTACCCAAAGATATGAAGGGGTGTAAAGTTATGCAAATACTTAATCAAATCATAAAGTTATGCAGTGCAGTGAAACTTGTTTTCAGACTTACCGCTTACTTACAAAAACTGCATACGCAAATTTCGTAGGTATACAGTTTAGTGAAAGGTACCCCTTGGCCTGTATTCACCAACCATTCTTTAGTCTGATTCTAGATTTAGATGCAACTTCTGAACCAAATGGTCTCATCAATCAGAACTTGTGTTGCTTTTAAACTTTTGAGAATAAGACTTAGAATGTTCTTAAAAACTATATATCACTGTATGTGATAGCTTGCTTGGTATCACGGATCACGGAGATGCATTAAGCCCTCTTTTTTCAGAGCATGGCTCAGATTATACATATCATTTAGCCTTTGTAGGGCCCAGAGCTCAATTAGTACTGGACAGGGCTTGAAACCAGGGGTCACATGTTTGATTCACAGCTTTGCCAGTTTCTTTCCAAGGATTGATAATAGCCATTGCAACAGGATTAATTTCTCGCTCACCACTGTTTAAATGTTTATGTTAGAAAGCAGCTGGTGGCCTTTGAAGAATATTGTGTAAAATACTAATATAAGAAAATCCAGGGAAGCATGGAAAGATGCACTAACCTTTGATATACAGCTGAAATGATGTTAAAAATGATGTTAAACACCAAAGAAGCCAGCTAACAAACAATATATAACCCTGAGAGCCTAACAGACATTTTCACTCAAGAAATAAGACCATGCAAACAAGAGTAATATCAAGGTTGCTCGTGTCCAGAATGTCTCAGCAAAGCAGATAGTGTAGTTCACAGGTCAAACTGCTTATTTTTTATCTTACAGGTTTGACTAAACAGGCGTATTGTACAGACCCAAGATCAGACTGCACAGAAAATACAGTCTGATCTTGATCTATGACACCAGAATAAGTCCTTGTTTTTTGCCTGTGGTGCTAAAAGGGCTATTTGTAATCACCTTGATTTTGTCTTTTATATAGGACTGGAAACAGAAAAAGTGAAGAATACAATAGCAATAGTTGTATCAGTTTTAAGTAGTGTACCGGTAATCCTATTAGTGATAATAATTGTGACCTATGCAAGAAGGTAAGTATAATTTTTTAATATTCACTTGCTGATCAAAGACTAGGTTATAATCATTCAGAGGGCAGCTGAGTTGCATTGAAAAGAATATTGATCAGCATAACATAAAAGTTGTTAAGATCACAGCAAGGTCAAATTTGTTTTTTGGTGGTAGAGTTTGTGTCAGGCCTGTAAATTTTTTTAATTACAGTTAATTATAGCTTTGCAGAATTGTCAACCACTCAAATACAAAGTGTCACACACAAGAAACTTATCCATAGATCACAGGTCAAGGTCAAGGTAAGGTCAGAAGTGTTTGTAAGTGTTACATGTATGTCCATAGTCAATGCTCATGTGCACAGCTCACAGGAAAGGTTACTATTTTCGTGGGCATCAGTCAATTCTCTGTGACATGTCTTGTTTTTTTGTTTTCTCCCTATTAAAACATGGTTGGAAATGCAGAAAATACTGTTAAGCACCATTTTCTGTTTTTCTCTCAATTTTTTCTTTCCTTTCGAATATCCAATAATTTTAGCCACATTGTATTTGCCCTCTATACATGTATATATTTATTGGAAGCCGCTAGAAAGCGGCTTCCAGTAGGAATGTACCTAAACTATTTACCATGTAGATGATCAGTAATTATTCGATTGGTTATTATTTTTGGAAATTTTCTGTAAATATCGTGTTAGTGTTACAAAAGTACTCCACAAAGCTCTTTCTTAAATATTCAATCAGACCTTCATGAACATTAAGTCTGGTTTTCTTGCAGTATAAGTTCATTCCCAAATAACAACGAAAATACAGAAAACTAAACTTCCTTTCATTGGCTAGTCCCCTGAACTTTTCCAACTTAAAGGATTCATTCCTTGTTCCCAAACAAAATTGTAATACTTTCCGTCTGTCACAGGCTTTCCCACCTCTAAACAGTTTTCACATTTGTCTACTTTTTTACAAGACAAAATAATGATAATATTGAGGTGGAGAGCATCTTAGAATATGATAATCAGAAGCAGTTTTATGTACAAGTGTTTCGTCCAGTTTTAACCTGTACAGATAATAGGGCGGTTAACCTTTGATCAAGTTATAGACTGGTTACCTCCCTACACAGTTTAATCGTATTACAAAGAGCAGTCTACTTCAGCTATTTATAGAAAACCCTTTTTTCTTCCCTTCGTCGACACTTTAGCCGAATGGAATTTTGTTACATGGACGATCTACCGTATGAGCCCTTTAAAATTTAGCATTTAATGTATTGTGTGTCGAAGCTGTTATGATCAGACTGTAAGTTCTGTACAGTATGGTCCTGATCTACTTTACCCGTGAAAAATGTATGGATCGTGATATAAGTTGTCCACAAAAATTACCAAAGTGGTGCATAGTGCTCAGGGTTGAAACTGGTCGAAAATGACAGAAATAGATCAAAATCAGACAGTACATAGTCTGTGTAATATTTTTTTAATATTTTATAAGATATTGTAAACGTAAAAACTTCTTGTTTCTTTTTCCTTACTCAGTATATTAATTTCATTAGGTGTAGTTGAAAGGATAAAGTTATTACCGAACCTATCACTGTGCATATACAACTTTTTACGTCGCTGCTGGTCAAGGGTTTGAATGGCTCTTGAAGTATACATTAGAAGTTTTATAGGTTGGTACAAGGCCAATGCAGAAAATGGTTCATACTAATTTTTATTAAACGGTTTACGAGTATATATAGTAATAGTTACTATGTTGTTGTTGAATAGATGCAGATCCTTAAAGGCTTTAAAAAAAATTTTTTTTTTTAAGTGGTTCGCGCCAACTGTGAAGGCTATGATCAGAAGAATTTTGGAGATACTATGCGAAAGTCTCTAATTCTGGAGTAGAAATGTAAACATTCACTTTGTTACAAGCAGGCTAAGATACTTTTTAACAAGCAAAAAGAAAATGTTTTAGAAGAAAGTTGTTTAATATTTTTTTCTTTTTTCTTTTTGTAAAAAATGAAACACAAATAAAATATCGCCTAAAAATTGTAAATACACGTAGATCTACATGAATAACGATCTAAATATCACTTTGAATAATTACTAACTTACATAATTCCACAATGTCGCCTTTTATCCCCCTACAGAAGTTTGCTTTTTAAAATCATTTAATAATGAAAAATGCTGTACTTGAATGTGCAATTTCTCCATTTTCAAGCTTTGAGTAGAAATTCGAAAATTCCCATGCTTTTACATGTTTTCTCACATACGCATTATCACTTTAAATGATAATGATGATTATGATGATAATAATGGTACAAAATAATTTAAGATTCCTCTCTTAACTCCTGCCTTTTTTCCTGCATTTTAGTATCATTTGTCATGATCTTCCGTTTATGGGGGGAAAACAGATACAAAAATGTCATCACATTTTTCCTAGAAAGTCAATATTTCTGAAAATGTCCACCAAAAGATTGCGGCTTCTATGATGCCATGCATCATAAATTTGTCTTGTTTAATATGAATGAGTCTAAAATTTGGTGGTATGGTAAAAAGTTGATTCTCTTACAGGAAATGGAATAAATATGTAGCAAGTAGCACTGGGGTGGAAAATATTCCTGTTCTTCCAGGCCTACCTCATGATGCAAATGGAAACACAGATGTAAGTACTCAACACTAAAAGTCAGAGGGATACTTAACGACGTATATCACAAATTTCTCTAACGGATAGATTTTTTTTAAAACTTTGCATATACAAAGCTCATCATGTCTCTAGGAGATTACAGCAAAATAAGATGTCACGAGTCTAGTATTACTCGGGGTTCTCGTTCTGGGCTGAAATGCAGACGAAACGGCTCTCTAAATAAAGTAATTCTATGCTATAGCTTAGGCGCAGGAGCAGAATGACCTGACAACTGAAAGGTCCAAAAATGACTGCATTTATTACATAAACACTCGACAAATAGTGACATATACAAAACAGTAACGTATAATAGACAGAAGGACTAACGGACAGACTTAGTAATAAGACAGAACTCGGACATAATATTGACAATTACTAGGGCAGGCTAAAACCAACAGCCTGGCCAACAGACGGACATACAATGAAATTAAATGATAAACGAATGAAAGAAAAATGGATGAAAGAAAAGTGAAATGAGTTAGGAGTAGAAACGTGAAATGGAAGTTACACATACCTGAAATGCAGACGAAACGGCTCTCTAAATAAAGTAATTCTATGCTATAGCTTAGGCGCAGGAGCAGAATGACCTGACAACTGAAAGGTTCAAAAACGACTGCGCAGAAGTGGGTAAGCAGAGCCGGGACGTATACAAAACAGGCACAGGGAACTCGTGCATGAAAGAAAAATAATGAGGCCCTTATTTACATAATTTAGAATGATTGGAATGAGGCCCTGGAAGGCAAAATGGAATGAAACAAAAAATGACATATATGAAGGTGAATTCTAACAAATACAAAAACAAAAACATGACGACACACAAACACAAAAACATGACGACACATTACATTTAATACATCCTGTGACATGCTTCCCCTCTCGGGAAAATGGCGTCCCGACATTTCAAACCTCACACGAGGCAAGTGAAAATACTTGGAATTGGGAGCTTTAGGCTGACACCAATTACGACCAACGCCTCCACTTCTACAGCAAGGAACAATGGATAAGCAATTTAACAGGTATCCTTAAAAATTGGTTGAAACATAGAAACATTGCTTAATTAAAAACAAAGTCAATCAGGTAGTTAGCGTTAACTTAACTAACCCTAAAATTGTGAATTTAAATGTTCCTGAAAATGGTTATGTTTTTACCAGGAACCCTTTTCTTAAATGCCGTGAACGTTCAAGATGACAGAAAAGGATTCAAAAGATATATGTACTCACCACATAACGTAGAAAAGTACGGCAGTCAAAATAACACTGAACCTTCAGTGAAAAAGAAAAACTACAACACAGAAAGTATTTCAATGGCCTTAAAAATGTGAATCATAGAAATTTCCAACGGTCATCCATCCAAGCCGGTGGTTTAGAAGGCCGAGTTGTGCGCCTTGGAACAAAAGGTGGGGCCTCTGGCCTTAAATTCGACCCTTTTCTTCTTGCTGGGATAACATACTTATCCGACACTGGCAATGAAATTTGCTGAGAATTGGACTTATCACCTGATAGATTGGGTTCTTCTACAGGAAGACCCATAAAAGGTAAAAGAAGGTTCCTGTGCAAGAGCTTTGAGGGTGCATTTGTGGCTTCTGTTTTAACCTCAAACACAGGAATTTCTGGATTTGGCTGCGCTACCACGGTGTAGACTTCCTGACTCCACCGGTCAGCCAATTTACATTTACCCTTCAGACCAACATTTCGCACTAAAACACGGTCACCAGGTTCAAGTTTTGAATGTCTCACCCGGAGATTATAACGCTTTTTGTGGCGTTTGGCTTGTTTTCTGGCCTCCCGACTTGCGACCTTGTAAGCAAAGTTCAGTCTGGACCTAAGGTCACGGGCGTATTCCGTTTTTGTGCCACTGAATCCCTCAGGGTCGAGACCAAGAAATGAATCAAGGGCCAGCCGAGGATGTCTACCGAACATCAAAAAGTGAGGTGTAAAACCAGTGGTTTCATGTTTGGTTGAGTTATATGCATGAACCAGGGCAGGGATAAAGGCTTTCCAGTTTTCTTTAGACTTGTCCTCGAGCGTTCCAAGCATATTTAATAGAGTAGAATTAAAACGCACAGCCATTCCATTTCCCTGCAGATGATAAGGGGTTGTTCTACTCTTTGAAATTCCGCCAAGCTTACAAAGCTCTTGGATCACAGAACTTTCAAAGTTGCAACCCTGGTCGCTGTGAATACGACTGGGAAACCCATAGTGACAGATGAAATTGTCAAAAAGAACCTTAGCTGTGGTCCTAGCTGTCTGGTTTTTTGTTGCAAAAGCTTGAGCAAAATGAGTGTAATGGTCGGTTATAACCAATATATTCTCATAACCACCTTTCGACATCTCCAAACTCAAGAAATCCATACACACTAACTCAAGGGGGTATGTTGAATGGATAGGGACTAAACCAGCACTCACAGAAGATGGAGTCTTTCGTCGAATGCAACGAGGACATTTCCTGACATAGGCCCCAACAGTTGAATCTATTCCAGGCCAAAAGAAACGACTCTTTACCAGGGACAAAGTTCTCTCAATACCCTGATGTCCAACGCTATCATGAAGACCTGCTAAAACAAGACCAAAAAATGACTCTGGCAAAGCTAATTGATCAACCAGACATCCACCAACCTTCGTTTTTCTATACAATATGTCACCTTTAAGGTAAAGATTCTGCCACTCCCGAAGATATTTTCGGACTTCCTCTCTCTCTAAGCAGATAAGCCTTTTAGTAGGCTTATGACCTCTTGTAACAAGCTCAATAACTCTGGAAATAGTACTGTCTTTACGTTGCTCGACCTTCCAGTTCACGTCTGAAAATGGAGACGATTCCTGGGGAATTGCAATCTGAGACAAGGAGACACATTCAAAAGCTGGCGTTTCTTCTGGAGAAGAAAGGACAGAGTGAAAAAGAGCCTGAACACAATCATTAAACACCACATGCTCCTCTGGTGGATTCCTTGACAGGAAATCGGCATCAATATTGGTCTTACCTGAACGATACTTAAGACCAAAATTGAAAGTTGAAAGAGCAGCAAGCCAACGATGAGATGTAGCATCAAGCTTTGCTGATGAAAGAACATATGTGAGTGGATTGTTATCAGTGCGAACTATGAAAGAGTTGCCATAAAGGTAATCACTGAATTTGTCAACTACTGCCCACTTCAGAGCTAGAAATTCTAGTTTATGGGCGGGATAATTGCGTTCACTAGAACGAAGACCACGACTGGCATAAGCAATGACTCTCTCTTGGCCATCATCCTGCTCTTGATATAGCACCGCTCTGAGACCAGTGGAACTGGCATCAACATTCAATATAAAGGGTTTCCTGAAATCTGCATAAGCGAGAACAGGGGGTGAGGTCAACTTTTCAATGAGGGTATCAAAAGCATTTTGTTGCTCTTGACCCCATATCCATGGACTAGCACTTTTCTTTGGTACCTTTTTGCCCGTGGAGTGACCAACAAGGAGATCAGTCAACGGTTTTGCAATGTTTGCAAACCTTGGCACAAAACGCCGGTAATATCCAACAAAGCCAAGGAAGCTACGAAGTTCTTTCAAAGACTTCGGGACAGAAATCTCTTTCAAGGCAGAAACCTTCTCTGGATCAGTTTCTACTCCCTGACCACTTACCACATGGCCCAGGTATTTGACTCGAGGAAGAAATAACTCACATTTTGAACCCTTTAATTTCAATCCAGCTTCATTCAGGCGTTTAAAAACGGCTTCAAGCCTACGGAAATGCTCATCAAGATCCTTTGAAAAGATAATGATGTCGTCCAGGTAAATTAAGCAGTCTCGAAGATGCAATTCTCCATGCAACGTTCCATTAGTCTTTGGAAAGTGGCTTGGGCGTTAGTGAGCCCAAAAGCCATCCGGTTACATTCATAGAAACCTAGGGGACCAACAGAGAAAGCAGTCTTAGGTTTATCCTCTTCCTTCATGCTCACTTGCCAATAACCTGAACGAAGGTCTAGTTTAGAAAATATACAAGAGCCAGATAAAAAATCAATGGTTTCGTCAATTCTGGGTAAGGAGTATGCATCTGGAATAGTACGACTATTCAATTTTCTGTAGTCTATACAAAAACGCAAAGAATTGTCTTTTTTTCTGACCAGGACGACATTACTGGAAAAAGGGCTTTTTGATTCCCGTATTGCACCTGCTGCAAGCATATCTCTAAGATGCTCGCGAACTTCTTCAAACATCCCCGGAGGAATGCGCCTGTAAGGATCCTTGAAAGGATTTGGATCAGTAAGTCTGATCTCATGTTCAACTAACGAAGTACAGCCTAAGTCTGTGAAACCTGATGAAAAAATTCCTTTCCACCTCTCTAAGAGATCAACAGCCTCTGTACGTCTATCCGCCAGGATATCTGAATCATGGGGAACAGAAATACCTAACTTTTCTAAACTCTTTTCAGAGTTGCAACCTGAATCTGAACTCGTCTCTTCAAAAGGATCAACACCTCTGATAACGTTCACTTGGTGTAAATTGCCTATGACCGTACGGGGACTTATTGTGAGCAGTGACGCTGACAGATTACAGACTCGAACAGGTACCCTGCAAAAAGCTTTTCGTGTGTCTACTGATACAAGACGGGGGCAGGTTATGAACGACCTACTGCTGTCCTCAACAACACCATCTGTAATATCCCCAGTTATTCTAACAAACCCGGAAATGGTTCGGCTTTCCGAAGGTTTCAATATGACGGATCTCTTTCCATTCAACTTAACTGGAAAAGGTCGATCACCCAGTAGAGAAGAAAATGCTTGATACCAGGGAGAAGCCTGAGGGACTTCCCAGCCACCATTTTGCTTAAAGTATGAAATGACATTTGTACCAATAATGAGAGGAACCGAAGCTGAAAATTCAGTATCCTTCACAATCAAAACTGGAACAGACGCAGTCTCTGATGAAAAGTTTGGAACAGAAAGTGAAAGAACAGCATATCCAGAATACGGAATAGAAGCATCATTGGCACCTTTCACACTGAAGTCAGTCAAACTGCAAAGTTCTGGAGTTGGGCTTAGCTTTGTGAAAAATGATTCCGATAAAGTGGTTACCATGGAACCAGAATCAATTAACGCATTCACCTTATTCCCATTGATGCTAACAAAAGTCTCATTTGAGCAACCAACAAGATTGATTGAAGAAGAGTCGTTTTCTTTCGGCTGACCTCCATCCGACCCTGAACTGGAGGAGCCTAGGAGTTTAAAGGGGTTGAAGATGGGGTTTGGGTAGCAGGAAGTGGTTTGTTTGGCTGAACAGACTTCTGGGGAGCAGAGGAACAGACTTCTGGGGAGCAGAGGACCCTGCAGAACCTGATGCATTTGATTTGTCTTTAACACCCTTCCACTGAGACCTAGATTTTTTTAAGGCTTCAACGTTATTTTCCAGGGAGGAAATTCTACTAGTTAATGAGGCGACAAGTTCAATTAGTTTATCAACTTTGCCCTTTAGTGAATCGTTTTCTACAGAAACGGACATCTGTTTCTTTGATTTAGTACTACCCATATCAAGCTCCACTTGCCTTAGCTCTCTGCGTAAGGCTGAATATTCCTTGGTGCCTTCAAACTTGTACCGGGTTGCATTTTTTAACTCTTTGTTGCATAGCCCAGACCAAAGTTTGTTGCAAAGCATCTTGTTTTTCTCTTCTTGAGAGATATTAATTTGAGAGCTAAGTAGGCGCTCAAGTCTCAAACTGTAGTCAACAACAGATTCCCCATCGTTCTGCGATGCAGAATAAAATTGCTCCTTTAACTTCTCAGAGCTGGCAGCATTACCATAGATAGCCTGCATTTCACTCATTACAGAACTCACCGTTGCCTTTTCTCCAAGAAACAAAAGAACTGAACGAGCCTTTCCGCGCAAACTTGATCTTATTGACTCAAGTAAAACAAACTCTGAGTACAACCCAGATCTCAGTAAACAGTTAACTTCGTAGTTCCAAACTTCGAAGTCAACGTCCTCTTTCCTTTGCTCGCCTGAAAATTGCGAAATCCTTGGAATCCTTTGGGTTCCAAGGGGAAAAGCGTAAGCAGAGGTTTGCAGATAAGGACTAAGCGGGTGAGACTGCCGTGTTGTGTAAGGCGGCTGATCTAAAATAGGGGACTGGTCTTGAGAGTATAAAGGGTAATTGTGACCAGAAGCTGAAGATCGACGGTATGGATAGTCAAAGAATTTCTGACTTGGAACATAATTAAGAGAAGGAGGAGGTCAACATGGTAGATGGGAGTCTACATCGGTCTGGTCCGGCGGACAAGTGTCAACTGGATGGTCAAAGAATTTCTGACTTGGAACATAATTTAGAGGAGGAGGGGGTCTACTTGGTAGATAGGAGTCTAAATCGGTCTGGCCCTGAGGACGTGTGTCTGCAGCAGACTGATCTGTAGTCCTCTCTCTTGCCGCCAAATCAAAACGGGTCGTCTGCATATCTGCTCTTTGCGCAGGCATGTCACCTACCCGACCAGCAGGTGTTAGAATAGGAGGGGGCACAGAATCACGCAAGGCTGAACGTACAGGTGTTGGAGTGCCAAACTGAACATGGTCATGTTTTGACTCTTGTCTTGAGGATCTAGGCGTATATTCAATACTGTACCTTGACTGGACTACCCTTCTAAGGCAATATTCTAGTTCATTCTCATCCGAACTATGGGATATGTCCCTTTCAGCCATTCTTAATAAACATGTGTAACAAATACTGGAAGATGTATAGCTCTTAGCTAAGATAATGATGCAATGAAATTGTGACAAACACAACAGCAACAACAAAAACACCAGTGCCGACATCAACTTTCAGTTGTTAAAGAACTCAGTTACGGACTGCTCCAATAAAGGGAATTCCAAAATATCAAAAGAATTTCATTCTTGTGATATCACTAAATTTTTAGAAGAAATGTATGTATCACACTGTCTTACTGTAGAGCCTCTACCGGAACTGAAAGCGTTGATTAAACTTTTTTTTCCAAGAATGTGAGACAATGTCTATGATTTTAAGTTGCTATACTCTGTCCTATGATGCTAATTTGTTTTGAGTATAATCACATCAAATCACTAAACAAACACGTCTTGGCAACGCAAGGAAGTACGACAAGTGTGAAGGGTTAAGTAAGAGAAAGTGTTAGCTCACCAGCAGATTTATGCAAACTAGGCAGTGCAAAGATGATCAATGAGGTGAGTGCTCAGTTAGTAAAGTAGATCCATCACCAACATGGAACAAAGACAAGTACAATTGATCTGCAAAAAAATAAATGAAATGTAAGAAAAGAGCACAAAACATGTATACAAAATCAAAATGCCACAAATTAATCCTGTATAGCCAGTGCATCCATGTAAGCAGACTATTTTAACATAAAGTGCTGCAGTAAAATAATCCCAAAACAATGATGCACAAACAACTCCCTTTTCTACAATGTTTCAATTCAAGTGCAAGCACACATTACCTGTTGCAAAAAAAATTTAGTGTTCTTCAAAGCATTATTCAAATTACAGTTATAGAAGAAAACTACACATTTGTCAAAGTTGATATGAAGACCTTGATTACATCAGCTTAACACTGACTTGAAAATGCACTATAACAGTTCTACTTCCAAGTCTATGTCATAAACATCTTGTGCTTAAATGTTACCAATCAGTGGAGACAATTCCCATGACAAAGACAAGTAACATGAATGGCAACTAACCTATCTTTCTCTCAACACCAATTCCTATTTGAATTAATTCATAAAAGGAAAAAAATGTGAGAAAAAGTTGAAACTATCTCAAAAAAAAAATTTTTTTTTTAAACAAGTACTAAGGGAAAAAAACTATCCACAACATGTACATCTATCAAAAAAAAATAAAAAAAAAATATGAAAAAAAAAAAAAGAAGTTTGCAAAAGGCTTCTTTTTTCACAATGATTTCAAATATAAAACAAATCAGTGAAAAGTGTAAACCACAAACACAAGTAGTAAACAAGTAAGTTGTTACTCTTGTTAATCAATGTCTCAAAACGAATAGAAATTGAGCTCGAACCCTAATGTGAATATTGCTTTTGTCGCAATGTTTCCAAATAATTCACATCAAACAATACAATTGACAATTTCAAACAAATTTTTTCAATTATTATAACTTCTAAAGTTTGTAAATACACAGCAGACGACTAGATCTTCAATTAAACATGAGCACAAACAGCACGGGAAATTGTGTTTGCAAAGTGTACACAAATAAACAAAGGCTAACAGGTACTGTAAGTATTCTCAGTCTGTGTGCACTAAACGCTTGCTTGTTCCAGCGTAAACAGAGTTGTCAAAGTCCCAGGAGTAATTCACTTTTTCATTTTAAGTTACTAAAAAGAAATGCCCAAATATCAATTAAAGTTCAAGGGCAGACTTGAATAAGAATAGATGAGAATAGGGATAAATACACTCAAAGTTTAATTCAGCTCAGATCGGCTGCACTATTTCCGGATGTTCGGCGATTGTCGGATACTGTCTTGACGTTAGTTCGTGTACTTCCGGATGGCTAAGAAGTGGTTCCGAATGTTGGCAATAGTAGGGTCGAGAAAGGTCACCACCAGCGGGAGGGATGTCCGCTTGTGTAGAAATGGCCACAGCCGCCAAGCCTTCACCGGCCCGAAAACGTTACACTAGCCACCAATGTCACGAGTCTAGTATTACTCGGGGTTCTCGTTCTGGGCTGAAATGCAGACGAAACGGCTCTCTAAATAAAGTAATTCTATGCTATAGCTTAGGCGCAGGAGCAGAATGACCTGACAACTGAAAGGTCCAAAAACGACTGCATTTATTACATAAACACTCGACAAATAGTGACATATACAAAACAGTAACGTATAATAGACAGAAGGACTAACGGACAGACTTAGTAATAAGACAGAACTCGGACATAATATTGACAATTACTAGGGCAGGCTAAAACCAACAGCCTGGCCAACAGACGGACATACAATGAAATTAAATGATAAACGAATGAAAGAAAAATGGATGAAAGAAAAGTGAAATGAGTTAGGAGTAGAAACATGAAATGGAAGTTACACATACCTGAAATGCAGACGAAACGGCTCTCTAAATAAAGTAATTCTATGCTGTAGCTTAGGCGCAGGAGCAGAATGACCTGACAACTGAAAGGTTCAAAAACGACTGCGCAGAAGTGGGTAAGCAGAGCCGGGACGTATACAAAACAGGCACGGGGAACTCGTGCATGAAAGAAAAAAAATGAGGCCCTTATTTACATAATTTAGAATGATTGGAATGAGGCCCTGGAAGGCAAAATGGAATGAAACAAAAAATGACATATATGAAGGTGAATTCTAACAAATACAAAAACAAAAACATGACGACACACAAACACAAAAACATGACGACACATTACATTTAATACATCCTGTGACAAAGATAAGGGTCACCATGCTCGTTTCTGAGAAATTTGCCTTTGAAAAAGGTATAGAAAGTTCCAAAATTCAGCTTATATTGGATTGAACACTCTTCTCTTTAATAGTCGGTTAAACAGGAAAATTATAGGAAGAATATACAAATATACATCATTTTAATGAAAATTCATTCAGTTTTGCACAAAAAATATATAAAAGCCTGGTTTTGAGCATGGTAAATGAACAAATATTCATGTTATATATGGACCATCGAGTTAAAAAGGGACTGAATAAAGGGTTAATTCTTAATAAATACATACTTTCTAACAGACAGACTTTTCTTAAAAAATTTCGAAACTTATAGTATTCATAATTCTAAATAATAAGAAATAAAAATGGCACCTATCCATGCTTATTTCGTCAGAAAACAGGGATGAAGGACACGGTGGAAGTTAAATTTTTCAAGGAAAAAAATAGGATAAAAGCTCAGCACACATAGTGGAAATAGGAGAAATTGCTCATTTGAAGCGATTTCTCCTTTTCCAACAATAATTTTCAAAGTGGAAACAGCTATACTTCCACAACTTTAAATTTCCTGCTTTTGTTTGCTTGTTTGGGATGAAACACTGTGTCAACATGATAGTGACAGTTCACAGAACCATTTTTTTTTCTCTTTACTAATACTACCTGAGGAAAGTGCTACCCGTTTCAGTGCATCAATAGTATTACCATAAGTGTGGAAAATACATAGGTGCACTTTTGATTCAATATCCATGACAAAAACACATGCCCAGTAAGATGCGCGCAAACATTTGTGATACATGTTGTTAATGATGTATTTGCTAGTCTACAAGTTGTGTTTAGATAAGAGAAGTGTTAACACTGCAGATATACCTTTACAACACAGTCTGGAGTTTTAATGACCCGCCGAAAGAAGCCTTTTAAAAACATTGATAGAAAAGGAGAAAATGCTGGTAACCAGCTGGTAAAGAGCAATTGGACAGTGTGCATCCATTGCTGTTCAAATACCGTACTTTTTATCCCCTCATGCTATTGACAGCTTATGATAACAATAATGGAAAAGCAGTTGCTTTAACAAATACTTACTTCTTTTTCCACATTATTCTCCACACTGTTTTCCCTATTTAACACCATACCACACAATCCTGAGTTTTAACAACCCTAAGAAAAGAGGCTTTTAAAAACATGGTGCGAAAAAAAGAAAATGCTACTAACCAGCATTTTCTCCTTTTCCCAGCATGTTGTCTACCCTGTCATAGACAAAAAAAAAGGTATTTAACAGACATTTATCAACTGCAAATGCTTTCACTTCAGACAAGTCTAAAATTTTGTTGTTTGGAAAGAGTTAAAATGTTTGTGTCCTTTGCTTGATTAGTTAATGGTTTTTGATAGATTTCAAACCAAAATTCAGATGTCAAATAATGGGTATCTGGAGATGATCATTTAAAAACCCATACAAATGAGCCAAAACATGGGATTGTTTGGTAAAGGGTTAACCCTTTACAACACAACCGCATGTTTTAACCACCCTGAGGGAGAGGACTTTGGAAAACATTTGTGGGATGAAAGGAGAAAATGCTGGTGACCAGCATTCTCTCCTTTTCCAACAAACTTAGTTTTTCTGTCCTTTCACCCACAAAGCCCATCATTTGAGCAACATTTAATTTGTCATCTGCAAATGCTTTGATTTTGACTAAGTCCAAAATTTTCTCATTTGGTCAAGAGTTAAATAAAGCATTATCTGCTGATAAATCATTTAACTCTTTACCACACGGCAAAATTTAAGACCTATCTAAATTCAAAGCATTTGCAGACGACAATTTCATAGTGGCTCAAATGACGCAACTTTTCTTTGATAGGGTAGGAAACTTTGTGGGAAAAGGAGAAAATGCTGGTTACCAGCATTTTCTCCTTTTCCCACAATGTTTTCAAAAGGCCTCTTTTTCAGGGGCGTTAAAAGGCGTCATTCTGTGGTAAAGGGTTAATGTTTACCGAATGACAAAATTTTAGACTGCTCCAAATTGAAAACTTTAAAAAATGACAAGTTAAATGTGATGCAAAAAATGAAATTTGTTTTAGGAAGAGTAGATAATTGATTTTGGACAAGTCAAAAATTTTTTTGTTTGGTAAAGAGTTAAATAAAACCTGTACAATAATAGGTCAACAAACCACTGTACAAAAACAATTCCTCATGCCTCCTACCAGATGACAAAATTTACAACTCAACAAAATTGGAAGCACTTGCAGATGACAGATGAAGTGCAGCTATAAAGTAATGGTATTTGTCTGTGAAGGGTAGAAAACATTGTGAGAAAGGAGATAAAGCTTGTTACCATATTTTCTCCTTTTTCATGTGTTGTGTATTGAAAACCCTCTTCCTCTGACTTGTAAAGAATTAAATATGCCTTTAATATGATGTCAGTCTTTCGATGACAACAGCTCACATATTCATGTATTTCCTGGGTATCATGTGTACCAGGCTGGGAATCGAAGGTGTCAATTGTTCTTGGATACTACCATGAAAAATCTAGCCCCTGGGGTAAGGATTGAACCCAGGACAGCCTGATTACTACTCAAACTTATTGCTCACAGGCCCATTTTGCTATAGACCGTATCACCAGAATGCAGGATGAAAATGAAGACATCTTTTTTTTTTAAGCATGCACATCCCTGATAATGTCAATTTGTTGGATTATGAACCTTAAAGCTGCTAAGCGCGACTCCATAACCTTTTGCAGAAAGTGTAGATCAAGATCAGACTGCACAGAATGTGTAATCCGATCTTTGATCTACTCTGTCCGATACGGTATTTTCTTTCCAGTGAAATCAACGTTGAAATCGCAATATTTGGGTTTTTACTTCTGATTAGAAATTTTTGCTTCATTTACTTACAGGGCTGTTTTATGATTGTTTTTCAGGGGCTGGACCAAGCAGGGTCTTGAGTGCATTTTATGTGTAGCAATAGTTTGGTCAATTAGATGGTGTTTTATACTGGTTGTGGCAATATATTGGTTAAAGCAACAAAAGCCCATCTATGTTTATGCATACTTTTCCTGGGTTTTTGAGTACAATGTTTGGGCTCTCTAGTGCCTTGCCCCTGAACACTTCTACAAAAATCAGCACTGTGAGTGACAATTGAACTCAAAACCTCTTGATTACAAATGCACCGCCTTGCCCATTAGCCATGCAGAATCCCACAGTGGTTGAAGTGTTGGATTTGTAATTCATAGGTTCTGGATGTAATACTAGCCCAAGGCACTAGTTTTCCAAGAAAGTTTTTTTTGTGCAAGATGCTACAGAGTCCACGCCTTTTACTGGCGAAACCTATGAAATACTTCAATCAGTGATTTGTCACAGTGCTTTGGCTGCAATGATGTTAAAACTGGTGCCAATGCCATTCAAGCTGATTGTGTTTTTGTTATTATTGTAGATCCCTGGCAAGTCTTCTAGTGGGAAGAATACCTACCTTGTAACAAATGGATTAAACAGGACCCAATACAACTTTGGGTTCTTAGCAGATAATGATCATAGGGTAAATAATTCACTACTAGTTGTTTTCATCAATACTGGCAAGTTCTGATTGGCTGGAAAAATTTTGTCATAGCCCCATGAAAAAAAAAATCCTGCAGCGCAGGAACTACTTTAGCTATCAAACTCATGTAAACAAGCATGTATACGAGATTCCATAATTTTTTTCTTTCTAATTTTATACAGAGTCTGAATTTCAAATGCTAGCTAAGTTTATTTTCTCTGAATATTATAAATTGAAAAAAAATATCCAACAAATTTTTAAAGTGTACGAGAAAACTTAAAATTCATTGTCAGTTTACTGAGTACGAATTAAATGTATCTAATTTTCAACTTATTTCCACCCTATTAAACTTCTAACAATAAATCTACTAACTCTGCAATGTTCAATGCTATGATGATGTCATGAATTACACATTTTCACGTCATGAAAAAGCTGTTGTCCGGTGATATGAAATACCAATGAAATGCGCATTAGAAAGTAGAAACTGCCATATTGGATTTCAAAAAGCAGTTAGTAACATTATCATTTATGTGTGTATAATTATGTTGTCTGGAATAATAAATGAAGATAATTTTTTTTGTTTTCATGGAGGTATCAAAAAAAAAAAAAACCTTAATCACACTTTTGTATGAAACCGCAAAGCTTTGAGCAACATCTCAAAATTTGATATCTCATTTCAAGAGACAAAAGGTCTAGGAAGATGTCGAAATTTGCCTCCACAGTGGGAGCCAACCAGGCAACTGACTACAACATGATATTCCTTGTATTATAAACCTACATATTTTGACAACAGAATATTGAAATTTATGATATAGTTATGAAATGGAAAGAAATTAAAACAGAAAATGGTTTAGTAGATTACAATTTCCTTCTATGAATGGCAGATGCATAAAGTTCTGTAACTTAGCATATTGACCAATCAGATCAGAAACCAATTTAAAAGTAGTCTACATGCATGTTACATCATCATACTGCATCATGGGGTCGACCATATTTGACAAATGTGTGTTTATACAAATAAATTTCTGTCATATCTCATTTTATTTGCTTGCAATGAATGTATTGAACTCTGCACCAAATAACAGAATTTTGGACTGTACCAAATTGAAAGCATTTGCAGATGACAAAATAAATGCATTTCAAATCATTATTTATGTCTTTGATAGGGTAGAAAACATTGTGGGAAAAGGAGAAAATACTGGTAACCAGAATTTTCTCTTTTTTCCACAATATTTTCAAAAGCCTTTTTCTTCAGGGTCATTAAAATCTCAGGATTGTGTAGTAGAGGGTTAAGCCTGGAATTTTGTAGATACAGAATAAATAGAATAAAATTTTTATCAGCCTACTAGTGGTGATAAACAGGGAGCAAACATGAACAGCTATTCAATGTTTGACAAGTACGACTATTCAGAGGTCCACTTGATGTTGACTGGGTCAAGACAAAACCCAGATGGAGATGCCAATACTTCAATGGCTGCAGGAGACAATACTTTTGAAACTCCTAGTGCTGATGTACATGTAACTAATGACACAAGGGAACTTGATTCTGAACTGGGAGGACACAATGCATCTGAAATGTATCCTACTGTGGCAAGAGCTGAACATGACTCTGCGCAAAAAGATCACAATAAACTTGATGAAAATGCACCTGATACTTACATTAAAGTTGAAGCATTGGCAACAGTTGAACATAAGTTGGAACAAAGACATCACAAACTTGATGAAAGTAAACATGTCTTAAATGCTACTGATACAAATGAAAATGATGGCGACATTGAAAACAGCATGTTGACAGAGATTACAGAGGCAGAAACTGCTGAAAGAATCACCAATGCTGATGTAAAAACAAGTCCTGCTACACTTAACACTGCAAAAAATGATCAAGCTGAACAACCTAGATTTGAAAGCCTATCTTTACAATCTGATATAGATATTAAAGACAGTGTGGCTAAAAATACCTTATTAGTAAAGAATGCTAATGAACAATTCTCTAAACTACCTGACAATATTGAAATGGGACCTAAAACTACAGTAGTCTGTCAAGAGAATGACTTAAACTCTGTACCTGATGACTTTGAAAACAGACATGCAGAGGACCATATAAACAATCATCACATGGGTTATGTAACAGCAGACCATTCAGCCTTAAAAGGGGTTCATCATTTGAAATCTACAGCAGAAACTGAATCCAAAGAAATGGGAGATACTGCCAAGTCTTATCCTGAAAAATTGAGCGAGTCAGTGGTATCAGTTAGCAAGAGTGACAATAAAAAGAACAAATCACATTCAGCAGAAACTGAATCCAAAGAAGTGGAAAATGAATCCAAAGAAATGGGAGATACTACCAAGTCTTATCCTGAAAAACTGAGAAAGTCAATGGTATCAGTTAACAAGACTGATGATGAAGAGAGCAAATCACATTCAGCAGAAACTGAATCCAAAGATTTTGAAAATAAATCCAAAGAAATGGGAGATACTGCTGAGTTTCATCCTGAAAAATTGAGCAAGTCAGTGGTATCAGTTAATGAGACTGATGATAAAGGGAACAAATCACATTCAGCAGAAACTGAATCCAAAGAAATGGAAAATAAATCCAAAGAAATGGGAGATACTGCCAAGTTTCATGCTGAAAAAATGAGCGAGTCAGTGGTATCAATTAATGAGACTGATGATAAAGAGAACGAATCACATTCAGTGGAAGAATATATGACCTCAGAACAAATCAGTAACATCATCATGAATGATATGCCAAGAAATCCTATCAATACCTCTTCTTATCAACTCTATGTAGCGGGCCTATAGAGCGTCCTAATTCTTACTGTAGTACTTCACAGTATGTGCAGTCTGATCTTTGGCCTACATCATCTGATTCCAGATGCCTGACCTATTCAGTGAGTAACAACCTTGATATGGCAAGTCTAAAATGCTTATTTCATCTGTGTAGCAGGTATGTATACAGATAAATATGGCTGTAATGGCAGACAGAGCACAATCATGTAGACCATGACATGGTTACAACACAGATATGAGCCATGCTCTGGCAAAAGGTGGCTTAATGCATTTCTGTGGCCCATTATATCATGCAAGTTGTCACACAGTTATGGATCCACAAAATCCGTTGTCTAACAACAAACTGGATCTAGTGGTAGAATGGTCCTTTGCCATGCAGAAAGTTTGCTAAAAGCAAAAGGTTTTGACCATTGTCAGCCTGCGCAAATCATGCGGGCTGACATGGGTTGAACTTTTTTTGCAAATGCATTAAGCCCCCTTTTCACAGAGCATGGCTCAATTATATAATGGTCTATGCAGTCTATGTAGCTGGAACAGCATACTTTATTATACTGCAAAGAAATTTCTCGTGATCTGATTGGATAATATCCCCCGAACATATATATCATGTCCACAGGCAAAACCCACGTAAAAGCAGTTTCCCTTTTGGGAGCCCCGTAGACATGACTACACTTTCAACATAACATCCAACTTGGCGGCGTCGATCAAGATTAACATCAAGATTATGCACCAAGCTGCACGTTTTAGCACATATATCCAAGGTTTCAGTGACGTCAGTTCCCAGTGACGTCAGTTTTTATTGAATTGGGGCACTAAGAAGGGTAATTCTACCTTGTCAGCGTACTCAATTTTCTAAACCAAAAAACCAGGTAAATTTCGCTTAACACACGTTGGAATGGTAAAACTTTGCAGTATAATAAATTTGTTGTACGGTCAGGTGGCAGGGGACTTGGAAACTTGTTCACGGCTGTGGAGAATAATGTGGCCACCTCGCCTTCGGCTCGGGGCGACATTATTCTCCACAGCCGTGAACAAGTTTCCAAGTCCTCTGCCACCTGACCGTACAACTAATAAAGTTAAAGACACAATACAGACCTGTGTAAATACAGTGTTTCCATCTAAACACAGATCTGTCTTGATATGCTACACTCTCTTATTACTTGAACAAATTGACATGAAATACCGGTAAATGACCTCTATTATCATATACTACACGCTTGAATTACTGTCCAAATTTTGCTCCGGCTATTTTCATCTGAATACGAAACTATGTGAACGGTTTTCAACTCTGTATGTGGCTAGTAGGTTTTTCATTGACCCTGAGGAAGAAGGCTTTTGAAAACATTGTGGGAAAAGGAGAAAATGCTGGTAACCAGCATTTTCTCCTTTTCCCACAACATTTTCTATTCTATCAAAGAAAAATTGCATCATTTTAGCCACATTTAAATTGTCGTCTGAAATGCGTTTATTTTGGACAAGTCTGCATTTTTTTTGAGTGGGAAAGAGTAAAAGAATACTTAAAATACCTGAAATAAACATGATTTTGTTGGTTTTAATTGGTAAGATGTGGCGGATGATATTGATCTAAGATGCACTTTCTGTGCAGTCTGATCTTGATCCGTGTCATTCGCAGAAGCTTCTTTTTTTTGACTATGGCACAGAAAGGGTCAAACCTGACAATTACTGTTGATAGAATTTCCATACCATCCAATTAGATGCAATGATTAAAATATTCATTCTCCAATTATTCTTTGCATAGAGGTCAATTTCAGGTCAATTTGTTCGAGCAATACCTTCTATTTTTGGACATAGCTCATAATACATATTTATATCAAATGCTTTCAAATGCTTACACCAGCACAGCTAGTGTAAGAGTGTAGCATTTGTATGGATTCCATGCCATGTTGGTATCATTAGAAACAAGACAGCGGATCAGACAGCTCAAAGGGGGTCAAGATCAGATGAGTTTATTGATACCAAATGAAGTAAATTAAGTAAATGTATCACTTGATAGAACAAAAAATTAAATACCAATTCAAAGAAGTATAGAACTCACACCATATAAAAACAATTTTGAATACAATGTTTGCCCATCATCTTAACAGTATACAGCAACTCCCGTACTCGTACCACAGTGTAGAAGTTGAGACTATGGGTATGCCAACTGGAAACAGAAAAGTATCCAAATGCTATTTGTGTACACTGTGGGGTCTTTGAGACATTTAATTATGCATTATTTGAGTGTCCATATTATAAAGACCATAGGATGAATTTCAGAGACCACCTTCAAAAGTTAGATATTCCAGTAATAAACAGGTGTACCTTGCTTTTCCCAGAAACAGAATTTGCCCTTGCAGTAAGAACTGCCATATTCACTTACTTAATAAGTATCAGGTGCATCAGCACCCTGTGAATTTTGCCCATCATATTAAAACAGTTGAAGTAAGAACTACCATATTCACTTACAGGGTGTCCAGAAAGTAAGGTAACATTTTTGTACATTTATAATATCGCTCTAAATTTCTGATGAAGAGATAAACATATACATTCATGTACATAAAATATGTAAGTGTTTTTTCTGTGATAATTTCATTCAATTTTCATATTATTTCTCACGTTCATACAGATTTCAGATCAGAAGTACCTTTCCGTCATTGGCATCATTTCAGTAACTAATGATGTTCTCTCATTTCTTGTTGTCTGGACATGTTTGTAAACAAAATATTTGCTTTTGTGCACATGAACAACCACACTTTTTCACAGAAAGACAGCTGTACAGTGAAAAACTGACTGTATGGTGTGCGATGTCATGTCACGGTGTTATTGGGCCACATGTCTTTAACGACACGATTAATTCCCAGCAATACCAATTGCTTTTGAAAAAAAAAACTTTATTTTTGCACTTGAGAAGAATTCCTCTACATTGCAAAACATGTGATTTATGCGGGATGGTGCTACGGCACACACAGCTAATGCTGTGAGAGATTTTTTATATGATAAGTTTAGTGATAGGGTAACATCAAAATTAAATCAGGAGGTAAAAGATTGCAGAATACAGTGGCCTGCGCAGAGCCCTGATTTCAACCTGTGCTACTTCTTCCATTAGGGTTATTTGAAGTCAAAGGTATACAATCGCAAACTAGACAACACAGACATTTTGTTAAAGATAATTAAATGTGAAATCAAGAAGATTGACATTGGAATGCTTGCTAAAGCGTTTGACAACTTCATGGTGTGTGTTTGGCATGGAAAAAGCATAAAAGACTGTCACAGCAAAAACGTCATAATTATATTACTAAAAGGACGCCAGTGACAAAAAGGTACTTCTGCATTGAAATCTGTACAAAAGTGCATAATATTAAGAAAACTGAATGAAATTATCACACAAAAAATTTATATATTTTATGTACATGTATATATATTTATATCACTTTATCTGAAATTGAAAGCTATGTTATAAATGTACAAAAGTGTTACCTTACTTTCCAGACACCCTGTACTTAAAAAGTATCAGTTGCATCAACACCCTGTAAATATTGCCTATCATCAAGGGCATCAATACCCTGTAAATATTGCCCACTATCTTAAACAGTTGAAGTAAGAACTGCCATATTCACTTACTTAATAAGTATCAGGCACATCAACACCCTGTAAATATTGCCCATCATCAGGCGCATCAACATCCTTTAAAAATTGCCCAACATCTTTAACAGTATATAGCAATATTGCCCGTCATCAGGCTCATCAACATCCTGTAAATATTGCCCATCATCAGGCGCATCGACACCCTGTAAAGACATGTATTGCCCATCATCTTTAACAGTTGAAGTGATAACTGTAATATTCACATACTTAATAAGTATCAGGCGCATACACACCCTGTAATTATTACCCCTCAAGTAAACCCCGTTTATCCCCGAATAAGAAGCTAAGATAAAAAGATAAAATAGAAGTTGAAAGTCTGGCTGTTGTATGCTAGCAGTGATCATAGTTTACAATCCCAGATGTCAGCACTATACATAGCTAGTACACAGCATTGCAATTTCATTAAACTTTACTGCAGACTTCCCATAAGCAAACGTATGGAAAAGACCAAAATAAGAAACTAGGATAAAAAAACAAAACTGAAATTAAAAAGGAAGTTGGACTGTTGTTTATACATGTCAGCAGTGTAGCTGGTACACAGACTGACAATGTTAACACTTTGGCTGCTGAGCACCCTCAAGGACCTTTTATAGACAGTGTGGTTCAAGATCAGACTGCACTGGACGTGCAGTGTGGTCTTTGATCTGCACTGTCAAATAAGGAGATATTTTTTCCCCACAGTAACTTTGAAATAGAAGAACTAGGCTTTTAACTATCAACATAAAGGTCTCATTTAACTTGTTTAACAGGTAAAGAGTTAATGGTACCAGCTGTAACTTTGATAACAGGTACCATTAATCAAATTAACATAAAAAAAAAAATAAAGATAAGAAAATAGAATAAAAAAGCAAGCTTGTGCAAATAACCTCTTAAAAATGTATACACAATCAGTGAAAAACATTAGAGACAATAATAAGAAACAGATTGAAATTTAAGAAAACAATAAGAGTAACAAAAATAAATGAATAGATAAAGTGTACAATATGTTTTAGGTGGTGGGATTGAAGAACCATGTGTATATAAATGGGATATATAAATGTATATAAATTATATATATTCATGTTGACAGGCTTATAAAATGTTCTTGTTTGTTTGCTCATGTACATAATAGCATTGTCTGAAAAGCTTGGAATCTTGAGTTAAAACAGCAGAAGCAAGCAAACTGTCTCAGGCAGAAGAAGTAAAAGGGGATCATAATGTCTAGTATAACCTCTTATATAGACAGTGTAGTCTCTGACCATTGATAGTTGGATCTGACTCCAAACTGTTACAACACACTGACTAATCAGTATTCCTTTGTGAACCGTTATTCTGCAAAATTGGTATCGGTGCACATAGTCTTTGGAACCCAGATTTAAAGTTTGGAACTTGATCTCATGGACAGTAATTCCCACGAAACTGAAATATTAAACCCTTTTCAATAAATCTAACTTGCATTTTGACGGGATAATGGGTTGCATCCTGGGGTCCATACCAAATATGCCCAGAGCACGGAGGGACCTTATAAAACTACAAATCAATCAAAAGTGGTTAAGAGAGAAAAACCATGATACAAGTCCTTCAGATGTAAATCGCTGGATCTCCAATCATAATGTTTCAAATTCAGTGCTTTGCCTCAGAAGGAATCTTCCACAGATTCATTGTATTTCCCATACCTCCATTGGAATATCTAACTAAAACCGCCACAGATCTGCATACGAAACTGCACATAGGGCATCATTATAGAAAATCAACAATTTAACTTATACAAATTTCATGAAGAAAAAAAGTGGATCAGGCATCTAGTTTTCATTGCCATGTCATCAAATTGGTATTTCATGACTGATTGTATAAGTGTGCCTGAAAATTATTCAACTTGCTTGTTTGCAACACTTTAGTGTATCTCAAGATAGCACTGTCATATTCCAAAATTGTCACGGAGTTACTAGCTATACCATAAAATTATTATAAAATGCATTATAAAACTTTAAAGTGCAAAGCTAAAGATGATGCATGTAGCCAGTACCATAACACATAAAATTGGGACAAGCTCAATTCTTTACCAAATGACATTTTTTTTTGATTGGTCCAAATTGAAAGCATTTGCAGACAACAAAAGAAATGTGGGTCAAAAATTGAAACTTGTTTTGAGTTGGGTAGAAAACATTGTGGGAAAAGGAGAAAAGCTGGTTACCAGCAGTTCCTTCTTATCCCATAATGTTTGCAAAAGGCTTCTTTCCCAGAGTTGTTAAAAGTTGGCATCGTACAGTAAAGGGTAAAAAAGAAATCATCACAACAATGAAAATTTTGTGTACAGTCTCCACATTTTATGCCAGCTTAAAGATATATCCTTACAGCTAGAGAGAAGGAAAAAATGCTGTTAAACCTTGAAAGTGTGTAGAATGGCTCAGCTGTAAACATAGATAAATTACCAATATATATGGTTAAAGGATAGAAAAACTCCAGGGATTTATCCTCATTGAAAACCAGAAACGACAACAGTGATTGCTTTGAAGGCCTCCAAAACTTGAAATGCATTTCCTATCCGTCTTTTTTTATCTGTGCAACCTTGCAGCTGTCAGGGGCAAGATTTGGCATGAAGATACAAGAATGATTACAGTTTCATAAAATAAGGATGAAATTGGTTAAAAACTTCCTGGTAACTGGCTGAAAACAAGTATAAATGTATCTTTAAGTGTTTTGCAACAATCCATGGTGTTTTTACATCTACCAGTGTGAATCGAGAAAACGCGTTCACCAGTTCTCTAACAGATAACTATTATTTCAATCTGTTTTAACTCATTATTTATTGCAAATGACTATTTTGTCTTTATACAAACTCCTTTTAAGACATTGTAGCAATTGAGAAGTTACTGTAAGTCAGTAACAGTTACCCTTTTGCCATAATTTTATCACATGTAATCATTAGACCTCACTTGGTGTTGAATTCCTATTTAAATTTCACAAAGATGTTTTCAAATCATATATGCATTTTTTTTCTATGTTTTATAGTTAAGAGCTAAAAAGAAATATCTCCAAACAACTTCTCCTGCTTACATCAAAGAAATTCAAAATGATTTTACAGAAATGCTCCTTAGGTGACCCTCCAATATAAGTGCTAAAACGGTTCTACTCTGATGAACAACATGCCTGCCAGAGCTGATGAAAGAAAGTCTTTCACCCTATACCAAAGGACACATTTTCAGGCTTTTCTTAATAGAAGGGATTCACAGACAAAGAATTGGATGTATCTCAAAGGATTAGATTTGTCTCTTATGGATACAAAATGTGTAAAAAGGAGAAAATGCTGGTAACCAGGATTTTCTCCTTTTCCCACAATGTTTTCGGAAGACTTTTTCTCCAAGGTCGTTAAAAACTCAGAATTGCATAGAAAAGGGTTAAACCACTTTTTCTTTTAAAGCAGTGGCAGAAGTTTGAATATATTTCACAGAAATTCATCAGGTGATCCTGCTCAAACCTTTATGCTCTACTACACAAGATGGTATCCAGAGTTTGATCTGCAAACAGCCTCAAGTATCTTTTCCCCCTTTGTTGTTTCTTTACAAAATTTCTCTTATCATTCTACTTAGCTGAAAAAAACAGGGAAATACCTTGTATAACCTAGCATTTCACTTGTGCAGTCTTTTATTTTTATTTTCAGATGAGCAATATGAGGCCATCATGGCCATCTTGTTTTTATTTTTTGTATTTAAGCCTTTACTAAAACTTGCACAGTATATTGGGGTGTTGTAGAAATATGTAATAAAGACATCTGAAAAAAAAACTATGTGTTTTATCTGGCCATTATGATAGAAACTCTGGAAATAATTTTGTCTGCCCCCCCCCCCCCAAAAAAAAAAAAAAACATTGCGAGAATGGAGTAATGGGTTAGACACAAGCTTATGATATCACTCGTAGACCTCATTTTGTCATTTCTCCATTTCGCATCATTTTTTAATTCTTCACCACACAGTCCCGAGTGTTAACGACCCTTTGGACACATCAAATACAAATCAGTAATTTGAGCCACATAGTACTTGTCGTCTGTAAATGCTTTTTAAATTTGTTTAGTAAAAAGTTTTGTCGTCTGGTAATCAGTCTATTGATTGACAAAATTATAACAATGAACACATCATCATGAAAGAAATACATGTATCTTTAACATCCCTCCAGGGGATAGAGTTTTAAAAACATTGCTCGTAAAGGAGCATTGAATCGGTATTATAAGCTATGGTTTCTTTTCCAACAATATTTTCCATATCAGAAACAAGGTATTGTTTTTTTCCATCAAATGTTTCTCTTTCGTGTCATTTGCATATGTATCTGCAATTCCTAAAAAGAGCTTCTGCCGAGCCCCAGTAGCGCAGTCAATAGCGAACAGGACTTGAGAACAGGGGGTCACTGGTTGGAATCCCCAGCTCGGCGAATTCCTTTCAGAGGATTTATGATAGTCACTACGACAGGATTCAGTCCTCTCTCGCCATTGATCATTGTTTCGACGTTGGTTATGTGGAAAAACAGCCGGTGGCTTGGAAAGATTATTTTTCGAAGTACTGGTAAAAGAAACTATAGGAAAGCATGGATATCACTTGCCGCCGTGATATCTGAAATAATGTTGAAAACGGCGTTATGCACTGTACAATCAATCACTAGGTTCAATACGTTCATAACGCTGAAAATATTACGTATTTTCAAGGCTTTAAGTATTTACCGGTTGAGGAGATAAATTTTAGACTCAAATAACTTGAAAGCATTTGTAGACAACATATTGAATCGACCTCAAAAAATATCTGTCTGATAGAAAAGGAGAAAATGTTTCCAATTTTAAGGCTTCTTCCCTGTGTTCGTTAAAACTTAGAATCGTTCGGTACAGGGTTAAATAAAAGACAAATTTAAAATATAAGGATGAGTAAATTCTTTATTTAAACATCATTTAAAAATAACAGAAAGGAGAAGAAAAAATCACAACACCATTATCTTACCATGTGACAAAATTTTAAACTCGACCGAATTAAAAGCATTTGCAGACGACACGTCAAATATGGCTCCAATGATGAGATTTTGCGTTGAAAGGGTAAAAACATTGTTGGACAAGGAGAAAATGCTGGTAACCAGCATTTTCTCCTTTTTCAATAATGTTTTCAAACGCCTCCTTCCCTGGGATCGTGAAAACTCGGGATTGTTTCGTAAGAGGTCAAAGTTCATCTGAATGTTCTGTCAACTGTAAAATGCAAAGTCGCCAGTATACGACAGGCTATATTTGGAAGTAAAGGTCTCTTGTGAAACTTACTCTTTCATTACTGAATAAATAAATTGCATTTTCTCAAAGGCTACAAATACAGTTTTGCTGCAAGAACAAGAGAGAGTTCAGTCATAATCCAGAATAAAGCAATGGACAGTGTAGATCAGAGGTCAGACTGAACGTTCTGTGCACTCTGATCTTGATCTACACTGTCCACAAAAGCTTCTGACGTCGTCTATGGTATGGAAAGAGTTAATTAAATGATCAAAATAAAAGGTCGTGATCGGCGGCCTGGCTATTACTGGACCTTCTTTTCGATCGAACATGGTAAGACCGTACAATTTTTGTGGTATTTGTCGAAGACAATACCACTATGAGTTCAATATTGAATTATGAAGACCATGTATCGTATTTTGTGCAAAGCCGAAGGAAATAAAACCAATTAAACCCAATTTTTCTCAGGCAAATGAGTTTTTCGGTAGCACTACGATATGGAAATGGCATGTTAAAATACACTGGGTGAGGCCATCGATCGTGGAAATACTAATTTTTTATTGACAATAGCTTCACTCGCTCATAGCCTTCATGGTGCAATGATACAAAATTTGTCTGCCGATCGCTTGGTCCTAGGTTTTTTTTTTCGTTCCAAAACCGGTTCGTCCCATGGCTTGTTCATCCCATGATTGCGGGCTACCCCATTTGATTGGGCATGAATATTTATAGATCGAAATAATTAATTGTAATGTTTGGATATTTCAAATCATAGTTTTCAGGTACAAACTTAATTTTAATCGATATATTCACATGGTTTCTCTCTCTATCCATCATGCATCCTACTGTCAAGGGACGTTACTCCTGATTTCTCCTAATGATCAAAGGGAAACAACCAATACACAAATAATCCTAACTTTGTCATGAGTACTATCCCTTCAAGCAAAAAGGTATTCATTTGCTTAGTAGGTTGACTTTCAAGCCAATATTTAAATAATATTTCTCTTCTTCTTTCAAATTATTAATTCCACACAATGGCTTCCTTGACAAATACCACTCCAGTGTTCTCAACGCTTTGATTATTACTGCAATTGTTCATAAAACAGCCGAGTTTCACTGGCAAAAAATATCTTAAAATACATTAAAATCATATCTATGTACACCTTGAATTCATATATTCTCTCGGGCCGGAGTTTCCTCGAACACCCCATACACGAGAACCCTCACCCCTCAAATGCTCTTCCTTACTCGTGTAATATGCACTGTGGAAACGGCTTTAGCGTTCCTTGGTCCGCACCCCTTTTTAAAAGCCTTGGCAGCCCTGTCAAAGTCTATTTATTAGAGTTTGGCCATTTATGGTATTCTAATGTCTTCGGCGACAGAAAAAATATTGTTTATCCAACTCTGCCCCGTTTAATACTCTCTATGAGATTGTTACATAGATTCTGCTTCTGTAAGAACAATGTTTCCTCCTTGTACGAGTTCCTAAACAACTCCAGTGTCAATTGACTGTCTTTTCTCGATGGTTGCCATAAACTCCTGCCGCCGTACATAGATAAGTACGCCCCCTGTTGCCGATGCAGAAAGGCCACTGAAATAACACAGATAGTAACACCAGGACAAAGTCGTATTGGAACCAGTGGACCACAAGATGGCGCCGATTAGAATAGAAAACACTGAAATAATAAATCGAGTAAATGATTTACCTTTTGCAAAATGTAAAATACATAAAGCATTATTCGTATACCGTAAATAGCCTTACAGTATTTAAAAAGGTGGGGTTTAAAGAGGTAATATATATATTAATTTACGAAATTTATTCTTGTCAGCCAGCTTTAGACTTAACATGAAGGTGAAGATGTCTGTCTGAAGGCTTGATAGCCTAGATTGAGATTTGTTTCCAAAAAATAGTCTGGACATGACCGTATTCTGTATTTTCACCACTTAAAACATCTTGGGTCTGTATTCAACCAGTCTTTATTGCATGTTTAATTTAAATCTAAGTTTAGAAAGTAACATAATTTCTGACTGGCTAAACCATTTGGTTTAGCCAATCAGAAATAGTGTTACTTTAAGAATTAGACATAAAATTCTTGTGAATTGGTCTTAGAATGTTATTAAGAACTGTTGGTGAATACGGGCCCCTCTTGGATATTTGCTTCGCTGAATCCAAATACAACAGAGACAAAAGCTATCCGAGTACACGGAATAGTGGACTATGCTTACATGCGACAAAAGCAATGATCACAGTCGATGTCAACAATTTCAAATCGCAGGTCCAGGAAACACAGCGCTTCGTTTGTTTGAAAATCACATGAATAATCAGCAGAACTGCGACTATTATGTAGCATAGAAGTCCAAGGACCTGGCAGCCCCGTCCGATCTGCATCGTATCTGAAAATACATTGGTCCGTATACTCAAGAGTTTGTCATAATATGGATAGAACAGATTAAAACTCAAAATCTGAGGCCATATTCTACAAACATTCCTAATCATTGTTCTAAATTTAACTTCAAGGACAAGCCATCTGATTGGAAAAGACTAAACTTCTCAGTTTATTACGGAGATTTTCATTTGCGGAAAATGGCGTATCATTTGCGCATTTTTTTTCCTTCCTTTGCAGGACGAAAATGTTTTCATTTGTGGAAATAATTTATACATCGTTTGCGGAAATTTTGGAAACATGATCACCTCTTCCGTCAGCCAGTCAGTGTTAAAAATTACGTTGCTAGATGTTTAGTTGTACTGGCTTGAATTTTTCGCCACCAAGCTTGCCCAAGATGGAAGCTACAACACTATAGAGTCGTCATGGTGAAGGTATCCCTAATAACATTATGCATTGCCTATCTTAAGTCAACATGTGAAATAGCTGGTTCTATTTCAAATTTGGGGGGAAATGGTAGCATCCTACATATCTTTTGTGTCTTGTCGCAGAGTAAGGTGAACACAAACGGTATGTAATGTCCATTCTGTAGACCATGGGTACTGTACAACTGCTGAAAGGACTTTTGACAGTACTTGGATCTTCCATCAATAAAAAAAGGTCTGTTGCCGAACAAAACCATTCTAAGTTCTTGACGTGACACGTACATGAGTTGCGTTATTGTGCTTTTGAAATACTGAACTGTTAAATTTATGTGCGCTAATGAATCTATTTTTTCCGGCTTTTGATATGCGATCAATTTTTCGTTTTTCCGCAAATGGAATTCGTCCGTTTATTAAAAGACTAGTCGTGGAATTTAGAATTAGAACTGACTTTGGGGTGTTTGGTAAGTACCGCAACAGTCCGCGCAGGCTGATCAGGGCCGAAAATTTTTGTTATTGATCACTGTTTTGCATGTCCAAGGACCAGTCCACCTCATTATTCAGTTGGTTGCTGGACTAAATGGACTTGATGGATCAATTATCACTAGATCATCACTTGCTTGGAATCATGCATCACAGAGATGCATTAAGCCCCCTTTTGCTAGAGCATGGCTCATGTGGAGTAGGTCTTCCTACGAAGAAGTATAGCTCTAGAAACCCGGCGTTCATCCCGCTCTAACATGACAACATTCATGAGACCTGGGTCTGTATTCACCAACTATTCTTAATGAAGTTCTGAGTCTAATTTTCTAGGATTCTAAATTTGACAGTAGTGCAGTTTTTGACTGAGTAAACCATTTAGTGTAGCCACCTGAATAAGACTAAGAAGAAAGTTTAGAATAGTACGTGAATACGGCCCCGGCTTTTTGTATCTTACTTTCGAAGTAAAACCCACAAGCTTTTTGTTTTTACCTGATAACTTAGTAAATCGACAAGAGTTTTAATGGGGGGGGGGGGGGTTGTTCACTAGAGTGAGACTTGCGGGGAGGCTACAAAGTGAGCCCACCACTAATCCAGGGTAGGGAATCGTCGCATTTTATAGTAAGACTTTTAAAAAATCTATGGCTTGAGAGGGAGGTGGCTTCCGGTTCTTCCTAGATACGGCAATTATCCCTTTGCCACACACTTCCTTGTTTTACCCAGTAAGAGGGCTTCTGAAAACATTGGTTGGGAAAGGATAAATTATCGGTATCCAACTCCTTTTTTCCACAATGCTTTCTACCTTATCAAAGATAAATCCAATTATTTGAGCAACATTTAACTTATCGTCTGTAAATGCTATCGTCTGTAAATTAAATTTGTCGTTTGCTAGAGTTATACTCGATATGAAACCTTATTCAGAGCTTTTACGACTTGCCTTTGTCAATGTCATTTTTATGTATACTAAACATAGACAGCGTTCAAGCACATAAAGAATTACTTACTAGATATATTGTGATGGCTGGCTATATTTTCACATCCATGCTTGTCGCATATTTGCCATAAACCCCAATGTTCGTCTCCAAAATCATTCCAATATGGAGCTGCAAAACTGACAGCCTGAAAAATCAGTCCGACTGTCATGAAAAACATGGCCATCCAAAGTTGTAATGAAATATTTTCACACGGCATCTTGATAAGGTTTTGTCGTTTGGACTATCTTCTGGGTAAATTTGTTAAACGTTTTTCGACTGCATTCAAAAGAAGACAGTTACCAATAATTCCAAATTACTCAACAAATCTGTGCTCCTACGCGATGAATGAAACTCCTGCCAAAAAGTCACAAAGTAAATATAATCTAAATAATGGTGTGTTTCAAATTATTGTTTTTCTTCAAATAAGCGTTCTGTTTACACCAGAGATGGCCACATTTATACTTAAAAATACGACGTTATTTTGTCTGAGGCAGCCAATCAGATGCGATGACAAAACGGATATGATCTGTTGAAACCGGAAACAATTGCAAGGATGAATCCGTCCACTTGACATGGCTCAAGGAGAGGCTGAAGTACACTATACCCTGACTTATGAAATTATCCGAAATATTTCTGCACAAACTTCGAACCCTAATTCCCCTGTCACACACCTGCAGCATCTTATAACTCTTTACCGCCGACAAAATTTTATATCAGTCAAAATTTAAAGCATTTGAAGACGACAAAAAAGAAATGTAGAGCAATTGATGAGCCTTTGAAAGGGTAGAAAACATTGTGAGAAAAGGTGAAAATGCTGGTTACCAGCATTTTCTCCTTTTCCGACAATGTTTTCAAAAGGCCTATTCCCCAGGGTCGTTAAAACTCGGCATTGTAGGCGTTGTAAAGGGTTAAATAATAATTCGAGAATTGTCCATAGTATTTAAAATTTATCTTCGGTCCATTGTATCCAACATGTTACTCATGTTTAAACACAACTAACCCGTAACGTTAACGTTTACAGTACGACCAATTATTTTCAGAGTTTTCGCCGACAGTGAAAACGAAGCCACCCTACAAAACAGTCACCCTGATTATGAATCGACACTGTCCTATATTCTAACAAAATACGAATTTCTTGGTCTAATTCAGTGAATAAATGCGTAGTTTTCATTTACTTGGACGCTCTAAGATTTAGAAAAATTACTGGAACGAATTTTGGACAGCGTGTCAAAGTGTTCAACAATATTACAGGAAATCCTATAACGTCAGTAGATGTAACACTGGGTATTGACGCTTATTACAGTGCAGTTATAAAACATGTTGTGAATCAAATATTGCATGAATGTGAAGGTCAGAACGGACGGAAACGTAATCTTTAACCCCTCATCATAAAACCCCCAATTTTTACGACCTCGAGGAAAAATGCTTTTGAAAACATTGTGAGAAAAGGGGAAAATGCTGGTAACCAGCTTTTTCCACTATGTTTTTTACCTTTTCAGGAATAAATCCCGTCATTTGAGCCACACTTGTTTTATTATCTGCAAATTCTTGTATGGCACATGTAATTTATTTGGCAGCGGAACGACACAGGGCCAGCACGACCCTCTTGTTTTGATGTTTGTATTTGCATTTTTATATCGTTGAAATTTCTTTGGCGACGTTAATCATACATGTGAGATAAGTCTAGTACATGTTATGCAGGATTCGAGGGTTCGAATCCAGGGTCGGCGAAACTCTTCCAGAATCAATGATAGCCATTGCAACAGATTCATTTCTATGTCAGCCAGTGCGTTGTACTAGTATCATTCGGCATACTTCGGGTGATGGGAGCCATCAAGTCCCTCGGCTGTATCTTGTAGCTTGATATACACCTACACGGTACATTTCACCGCCGGAAATACGGCGGTTTACCGTTCTGAAAATTGTATGGCTCCTTGTAAAAAAGAAAACTTGAGTCTCAATTTTCTATCGAAATCTTTCTAACGATCTTTCAGTTGGCAAACAGTTCGTACATTATTTTTTTCACGTGGTTTTTCAATTGCGATTGAAGTTTTCACCGACAAGTAGATAGATGTGAATAACTTCGTCGAGGTTGGAAACGACCGTTATACAGACGAGGTTAGATGTAGGTGCGGAATCGGCCGAGTTGTGACGAGTAGTACTAGTATCCGGTGAAAAACTCAATGAGGGCATGGATAGGCACACCGGCCACCGCGAAATGACTGCAGTACTTAATGTTTAGAATGGTGTTTTAAACACCAAACAAACAATTTCAAACATGCATTTACAATGAAATGGATGAGTGTATCGAAGAGTGCAAGCTTACCAAGATCAAAGCACTTCTACAAAAGGATACGATTTGGAGGACACGAACAACAAACGTAAACAAACACAATGGAAAGAGAAAGTTGGCAATTCAAGTCTGACTCATGCTACTTTTCACACTTTTTTCGGTGAATCAAACCCGTTCACCGCAATATTTATAATATGTTATATTAAATCGTATCTCAAGTTCGAGTTTGAAAAGGAGCCAAATTATTGCAAAGTCAAGGCTATATTTCGTTCACTGTCGGATAGAACCAAGATAAAACCGTACTTTACTATTTCAGTCTGATCTGTATAGATCTACACTGCCTAGGAAATCACCTAATTTTACCGTTTAAATCCCGAAAACAGTCGCGTGCGCTCCGACACGCATTTGAAGTGGAATGCACTCCGGCAATAGAATAGTACTTAACCTTCATCCTGCCAAATAAGCTAAATGAAATTCTCAAAACGAAAGCAAAACCCCGAATAATGCTATTTCAAACTAATTTCTTGGGGGAAAATATCTCTTTATCGGACAGAATAGATTTGAGATCAGGCTGAACGTTCTGTACAGTCTGATCTTAATTTACGCTGTCTGCAAAAGGTCAGTAAGCGGCGCTTAGCAGCCAAAGGTTATAGGTTATGTAACACGTACGATTGACCCTCTGGGTTCGAAGAGGACATATTCAGCCAGAAAGAGACCGAAACAATGCGCATTGTATTGTCACGACAGTGCAGTTTCAGGAACTTGCTACATTTTCGGACTCGATATGTACACCAACTATTCATAAATGGATTCTAATGGGGTTTTTTTATTTCAAAGGACCTCTAATCAGTCTGTATAGCTATTAAAGCAGATGCGAACCATTGGGTTAACTAGTCAGATATCGTAGACCTAGTGCTTTCTAATTTTAAAGTCAGACTAAAAGTGCTAAAAGGGTGTGGTGATAAGGGCCCTTCAAGTTAAAAATACCCATAATTCTGATCCTGCATCAACACTGTACGCAAAAGCAACATTAATGGAGTCCAGTGCTTTATGAATTAATTCTTTACCACACGACAAAATCTTAGACTTTTCGAAACTCAAAACATTTGCAGAAGACAATTTAAATGTTCAATTGGTGGAAATTGGCTTTGATAGGGTAGAAAACATTGTGAGATAAGGAGAAAATGCTGGATACCAGCATTTTCTCCTTTTCCCACAATGTTTTCAAAAGGCCTCTTCCTCAGGGTCGTGAAAACTTGGGATTGTGTGGTTAAGTGTTAAGCTGGGTGGCGCAGGAAATAGGAAGAATGATATCCTGTAACCTTGACAGTGGGAGAGGATTAATTAGTGTTTGCTGACGTCACCACCATTCGTTGGAGCACTGTAACCATCACGTTGGCACGCGACTCAAATTAGACAACCTACCGGTATTAGCCAGTAAATGTATTCTAATTCAATTCGACAATTATAGCCTACTACCTTCAATGAAATAAGTGATACGAATTATGGTATTAATGGCCATGTAGCGGCCAAAAGTAAATAGTTCAGATGTAAAAATAAATCTAAATTTAAATCATACTTACCACTTAAAAGTATCGAAATTAATATGATGGTAACAATCTCTTATTGTACGGTCCAAGTATTAATCGCTGTCAGAAAAATGAGTTTTAAAACTAGGCCAAAAGTTGCCAAGTCTCTCAATTTTTTTTTTTTTTCAGCGACGAAAAGTTGGACCGACCGACCACACAAGAACAGATTGTCATCTTCACAATATTTTCCACAATTTGTTATGTTATGATTTAAACTCAGATTCATTTTAACACTTGCACTGTTTACTTTTAGCCGCTACTGGACCTTTAACAAAAACGTATATGTATAATCTTGTTTCCACCATCGACTTTTCGGCAAAAAGCGGAACTAGAAAACAAGCCATTAGGCATCCTTGATTTCGAGTTTTGTAAGTAAAATGATAATACAAAAAAGTGGGAGCTTTTTTTCATGATAGTTGCCCAAAAACTTTCGACTTCTGGACTCAGCTGTTTATCTAGTAAAGCCAAACTTAGAACTCTCTAATTTTGTCGTTTTTGATAAGTTTTAGCTCGGAATTTTTTTTCCTTGACAAATCAATGTTTTAGAATAACAGTGTCACAAGTAAAAGAAACTGTTTTGAGAAAACTTCGAAAAATTATTTTCGCTTGAGCGATAAACTTTTGTATATGTTATGACCGTTGTCATCGCCTGGTTTGGTCGACATAGCAAGGTCCGATTTCGATGAAATTGTCACAGAATGACAGAGCTTGAAATACCGTTCCCAAATATGAGTGCATCGTATAACTAGAGTCGTTAGTTATACTTACGGCCTTATTATTGTAAGGTATCCATTGATATTCCAAATAATTGCATTTGGCAGGGGCGTAGCTAGCCCAAAATAAAGTATACGTAAAAGTTATACCGAAGGTATTACCCGAGGCGCGAATCGTCGACAGAGAGAAGGGTGCAGGAGAGGGGATGTGGGGGGGGGGGGGGGTCGGGGGTCTGGGGGGCTTCTGATATTGTAGAAGATATTTGGTGGTCTCTGATGACGATTTTTCATTTGGCAACATTTTGCCACAGCTAGGGCTTAGAATTAAAAAAAAAAAAATATTTGAGTGCGATCGTTACAAGAAATCTACTTATCATTATAACTATTATCATTATTATTTTTCCCCAAAGTGTACGCTACTGCGCTCAGTTCGCGTGCAGGCAGCTAAGCCCCTGGTTGGTGTTAACCCTTTACCAAATAATTAAATGACATGTTTAACTACCATGAGGTAGAAGGCTGTTGAAAACATTTTTGGAAAAGGAGTAAAAGCTGATAAGCAGTAATGTCTCCTTTTAGCACAATCTTTTCTGGCCTTTCGAAGGTAATTACAGTTGTCTGAGCCACATTCAATTTGTCGTCTACAATAGCTTTTAATTTTGGAGAGCCTAGAATAATGTCTTTTTGTTAAGAGTTAAGCATCGTAAAGGCTTATTGAATTTCTTGAGGCAATGGAGATTTCCACCGATATGCGGCTCAAATTATTATACCGCCCATCTACGAAGTACAGGGGGGTATACTGGTTTTACCATGTCTGTCTGACTGGTCGTCCGTCCATCTGTCCGTCAGTCCGTCCGTCTGTACACTTTTTGGTTTCCGTGCTCTAACTCAAAAGCCGTTTGACCTAGGTCCATGACACTTTATACAAGTGTTTCTCATGACCCAAGGAGGTGCCATATTGTTTTTTTCTCACATGGGTCAAAGGTCAATGTCACAGATGAACTTTGTTTGAAAATCGTTTCCGTGCTCTAACTCAATAGCTCTTTAATCTAGGACCCAGAAACTTTATACAAGTATTGTTCGTGAATCAAGGAGGTGCGATATGTTTTTGGGTCACATGAGTCAAAGGTCAAGGTTACAGGTGACCTTTGTTTGAAAATCGTTTCTATGCTCTAACTCAGTAGCTGTTTGACCTAGGACCCCGAAACTTTATACAAGTGTACTCATGACCCAAGGAGATGTCCTATTGTTTTTTGGTTACATGGGTCAAAGGTCAAGGTCACTTGGGATCTTTGTTATGAAAATCATTTCCGTTCTCTGATTTTGCTGCTCCAGTAACAAGGTGCTGGTGGAGTTATTTGCGACCGTTGTAGTTGGAACTGCCTTTGAAATGGTTGAACAAAGTGGAAACAAGAGAGAACGTTGGTTACCGGCATTTTCTCCTGGTTCCACTGTCTTTTGAAGAAGCCTTCTTCCGCAGCAGTCTTCCTTTCCACGGAATGGCTTTGAAAACAACTAGGAAAATAAATGAGAAATGTGCTTTCCTCCACTTTAGTACACTTATCATGTTACACTGGTAGGCCTACTTTAGCACGGTGCTGTGGTTAACCCTTTGCCACACAATCCAGAGTTTTAACGCGCCAGCATTTTCCCCTTTTCCCACACTGTTTTCTACCTTTTAAAGGCAAAACTTACCTTTTTATCCACATTTGATCCGTCGTTTGCAAATGCTTTCGATTTAGTCAAGTACAAAATTTTGATTCGCGGTAAAGAGTTAAGGAAAAGGCGTCAGTGACAAAAAAAACCCCACTCATTCACACAAAAATGATGTGCTCCGCCGCTTTCAATGGTACTATATGGTCTGAAACATGCGAAAAGGGACTTTCGGACATTTGCGTAAAGTGTCGTATCGGATCAGCCTGCGCAGTCCGCGCAGGCTAATCCATGACGACACTTTCCGTTTTTGTGTTATTTTCTGTTTTGCGCAAGTCTACTGTGTGACAAAATCGAATGTAATTGTAAAGTGCCGTCTCGGATTAGCCTGTGCGGACTGCGCAGGCTGATCCGAGACGACACTTTACGCAAATGTCCAAATGCCCCTTTTTGCGTGTTGGAGGCCATTATTATATCGACATTGACTGCATAGCTTCTGGAACACGAAGTTTTGACCACTGAGTCATAGCCGGATCCCTTATAAGTACCCTGATTGAAAATCTTACATCGACCACCTAGCCATGCTCTTTGAAAAGATGGTTTAATTCATCTGTAAAAAGGTATCGACCCGGGTAAACTTGTGCAGTCCTCGTAGGCTGATCTGAATCGAAACCTTTTCCAATTGGTAAATTTTTTGCCTGTCAAAGGACCAGTTTACCTCATGATTCAGTTAGTTGTTAGACAAAATTGATTTTATAGATCCAATTGCCTAATTATGTGATGCCTTGCTCGGTATAATGAATCACGGAAATGAATGATCTTTTCCCAGAGCGAACAATTTTATTATTAGCTATGTGCAATAGCTCACTAGCTGTCTTTTAAATAAACTCGACTTGTATCAATTCAGGTCTGACAGCTGATTTCCATTGCAACTGAAAATGATTTTGGTCAAAGTGCAATGGCAAATAGCGGATGGTGTAGATCCAAGATCAGACTGTGCAGTCTGATCTTGATCCACGCCATTCGCAAAAGCTGGTTAATCGGAAAGCACTGTAGAGCCCTAGCCGAGTACTATGAAATTTCAGGGAGTTGGTCCTCTGTAAATACTTTCAATACGGAGAGGTCTAAAAATTTGTTTTTGCAGTGCGGCTCAATTACATGGGAAAATATCCGTAAGTTGCTCTATATAAATAATGTTTGTGTGGCTTATCTCCCTTTGAAAACGATATCAGTCTTTTAACATACCCCTGCAGACAACGTTGTCATAGTTACTGGTTTTGGTTTCAAAGTTTCAGAGTTCTTTTACTGATAAAAAGTTTACCGTCATGAACAGTGTATATCCATGATCAGAGTGCAAGTTGTGCGCAAGACTGATCTTGATCTATATACTTTGTCCACAAAAGTGCGTATAGTCGCGCTTTCCAGTTTTATTGGTATCCTTTCATTGATGAACATGTAGCTGTGTGTACACGAACCGAATTTTTCGGCGTAGCTGAATGCTCTAGCTTTTGACCTACTTCTTGGTACTGATACAGAATGAATATATGGTAATTTGCGATTGGTAAAAAAAAATGTGCACATGTTTATTCGGCGGGTCCCTGCTGCCATATTTGCTCTCGCAGTTATTCCTCAAACCAATATTTACAAGCGTTGCTACCGCTAGAATTATGCTTTCTTTTTTTATTCTTTATGGAAATTCAATATTTTCATAAGAGTCACTAATAACCAAATACGAGTACTACTTTTCAACAAAATGAAAAACTGTGAGGAAAAACAGGCAATTGCTCGTGAGGTTACTTTTCATTATTTTACTTCATATCGAGCCACAAAATAGTAACAATATTCATATACAAGTATCTCTTACGCCGTCTACCTGTTTTAAAGATATTTCTTGTTTAAAACCTCTATATAGAACAGAACAGACCAGAACATCCGTTTTATTTGACAAAAACCTTACAAAGTTAATAGTCATACGTGTATAAATAATCTAAAATATGCATACGTCACGCGGTTTCTTTCGATACTCTATTTGCAATTTCAAAGGTTTTGTGTGTGTGTGTGTGTGTGTGTGTGTGTGTGTGTATTAAAGTGACAATAAAGCCCAAAAGTAAACAAAGCCGGTGTTTAAATGCATTCTAATTTATATTATACCATTTAAAAGTATGGAAATTATTGTGAAGATGACAATCTGTCATTGTACGGTCGGTCCAAGTGTTAGTTGCTGACAGAGAAATTAATTTCAAAACTAGTTTAAAACCAGCCGGGCAGCTGTGTCTTTTGTTTACTTTTTGCCTGATTTTAAAATTCTTTTTTCTGCCAGCGACTAACATATGGCCCGACAACACGATAACAGACTATCATCTCCACAATATTTTTCATACTTTTAAATGGTATGATTTAAATTCAAATGCATTATGACACCTGCTTTGCTATTTTGGCCTTTACTGGGCCTTTAAATAAGTAAATAAGTGAAATGGGTATTTTCAGTTTTGAAATTATAGTTACATAGATTTATAGATAATTCTATAGATATAGATAATCCATGATTAAGGATGTCTTCAGAGTCTTCTGAGATCTGTTGAGATCATTCTAAAGACAGGGGCAGGGTTTTTAACCTGGACCTCCTTGTATCCGATCTTTCCAAACGTACCAAACATTTCCAGTGCAGAGAGCGACATGGAGTCTACAAAGTTGTCATCTATCTATCTATCTATCTATCTATCTACCTGTCTGTCTGTCTCTCCGTCCGTCCGTCCGTCCATCTCTCTCTCTCTCTCTCTCTCTCTCTCTCTCTCTCTCTCACTCTTTCTCTCTCAATGAAAAACACTTGACAGTGAGGAAGACAGTTACACAAGTTCACAACCAACTCATCAACAGTCGATACATTTTTGTCAATAACATCCGTTAGTCATTTCCGACATACATGTACATGATTATAAACCTGTCACCTTCTTGACAGGCAAGTATGAGATCATTGTAAAATGTATGTAAAATGTATTGGCTTTCACTATGACCTGTGTTGTCCATACGATTCATTTTCATCAAATACTTTTGTAAAAAAGTAATCCCCAATCCAGCTGTTGTTGGGACTTCTTTGATGACTGCCGAAAACAACGGTTTCGATGACAACATCTTTTGAAACAACTCTGCAGACGCCGACATTGAAAATATCATTCTAAATTAGATTAATCGATATCAATTAATCTTTTATTAAACAGTACCGAATTTTAATGACATATTGGAGAAAGGCGTCTAAAAATGTTATAGGAATAGAATTTGCGTTTATTTATCGTCGCCACCGGTTGCCCATATGGGCGACGCCCCCTGAAGACTGTTAATTAGTATTGTTACGGGGAATAGTGCAGATACAGGACGAAACCCATCCTAATTAAGTTACGCCTGGTTCTTTGATATGCTCCGTGCATAGCACCATCACACAAGACATCGGTTTAACATCTCAATCCAAAGACTATTAGTGATTATAGACGTGCAGCCGTGGGGATCGAACCCACGCCCTCAAGTTTCCCGAAACATCACTTTCACGAGTCCTACGCTCTACCTGTTGAGCTATGCGGAATGGTCATTTTTGTGGGAATACGTCTGGTAATCAGCGTTTTCTCCTTTCTCCTCACTGTAGTCAACCCTTTCAAAGACAAATTCCATCAATCGAGTTGCATGTGATTTGTCGTCTGCAAATTCCGTCAGTTTGGACGAGTCTAAAATTTTACGCCCTGGTTAAGAATTAATTCGAATTTGATGACTGGAGAATGTAGACAAAGATCAGAATGCCGTTCTGATCAGGCTTGTCTTCGACACGCTTGGGACAACAATTTTACCCTTTGTCGCCTACAGCAGACCTGTCAAAGGTTAATTTTTTGTCCCATGGATATTGATTGATATGGCGAAAAATGTAAAAAGCGATCTATGAATCTTTTGATAACCCTATTTTTTTCACAAACATTTTACTGCAGGATGACGCAAAATATTAACTCATTCCTCACTGTTGACGACACCAAAAGCTTTGTGGACAGTGTAGATCAAAATCAGACTGCACAGAATGTGCAGCCTGATCTCTGATGTACACTGTCCCGTAACTACATTATCAGTTTAGATTAAGGCCAATCTGTTTCTTCATCTTGCAGTAGAACTATATTAATAGCCAACGAGAAAGTGTAAATTATGTACTTGGTAGTGAAAGAGTTAACTGTAATCCAAGAAAGGTTCACGGTACCATGAATGGACGAGTGTTTGAATGTTTATGTGGTACAGTACCTATTGAACGACTTTCAAGAGAGCTGGCAGTCTACTGCAAAATAAAAAAAATCAAAATATAGATCCATTTAAATATACATCTCCATGTAAATTCCATCTTAGACTAATTTGGTATTATTGTCTTTATATTATTGCAAGTTCTCCTTGCATCCAGATTGCAAGTTTTCCTTGTATCCAGATTAATTTCGTTTTGTTGCGTACAGTCCTTCTTGTTCAAAGGTTAAGTTATTGTTTTTCGATTGGTCCGTTATCGACTTCCGGCTCTTCGGTGCGATGGGGTGTAACTTCCGTTGTGCGATATAGGAAAGTAAATAGATAGGTGATTTCTGAATCTTCTGTCATCCGCTATGGATCAAGAGGGCAGGAAGGTCGTTGTGTGTGACAATGGAACAGGGGTATATTTTTGTTAAATGTGTGTTTTGCATATTTCAGTCATAGTGTAGATGATTAAGAATTTGTCAAGTCAAAACCCGGAAGTGAAAGCTACTGTCAAACTCAACGCTTTGCCGGTCTGAAAAACGTAACACTCATAAAGTTTGTATACGCACGACAGGTTCAGAATGTGGTTCACCTGATAGATTTTGACGTTGACAAGATAGGAAACATTTTTGGAAAAGCAGACGTTTTTAATAGCCTTCTCAAACACAGTTGTAAATTCGGGATTGTTTTGTAAGGGACAAAGTGTGAAGAACGCTCAGATTACTCCAAATGCATCTGCCTGTTTCCTTGTTTTCCATCAGTACTATCCAGCACTTGCATATGTCACATATGTTAGCAAGCCTGAATCATTGCATTGCAAGAAGATCCCAAATAATCTTCACAGATACAATGTTGGCCACTTTGCAAATACCCTACTCCCAATTTGGGGTCTAGCTCCGATGTTATTTTTGTGATTGTTTCTCCGCTAGACTCCTGTCGCAGCCTTCTTTAAAAGTATCTGGAATGAATACGATTTTACTGGCATCTTTTCAAACGGCTGGAACGACTTGATTTGTCTTTCTTACCCCAGAACATTGTGGAAAAGGGAGAAAATAAAGGTCACATCCATTAAAGTGTTATTTCTTAAGATTTAAGTCTTCCTTTCTTGTCCAATTACTTTTTCTTTCACACTTGTTCCGGTTCCCCCCCCCCACCCATCTATAGGTTGTTGTTTATTTTCATCTTAAAAAGTTTTTCCTAATTTTTAAACAGAGATTTTAGCTTTCACTTATTGTTTCATAAAGAAATACTTATAAATTCACTGTTTAAATTTGTCACCAAAGATGAAAAGATAGTTTGAAGTGCCTCTGATCGGACGATGTCAAAATGATTTCTGTTGTGTCATGGGTTTTCACGTTTTTTTCCAGCGATCTTTTTTTCAAATCAGTTAATATTTTTACAAGTATTACTGCATGTTTTGACATATATTTGTTAATTAGGGTAGCAGTTAACTTGAAAGCCTGTCATTTTACACTAGATAATTGGACTAACACCTTTATCATGTTTTCAAAAATGACTCGCCACTCGCCAGCTTGATTACGTGTGATAAACAGAGCTACGTGCGTCTGTACACAGTTGACACTGATCGTGTTTATTATAGGCTACATTCCTGCCGGATGCATGCGACATAATTTATATGACCCTTTGGCTGGTAATCTCATGCGTCAGATTGACGCTTAGGCAGATATTTTTTAGCGTCAAAAACGGGTCATTTCGGATTTCCATGCATCAAAACCCGGAGTCCCGGGTCAAAGGAGAACCCTGATTTATCTACAAATGCAAAATAACATCCTCATCGCGATCCCAAGACGCAGACAATAATGAGTAACAATCATCAACGAAAACAATGAGAAAAAGCGAAGTTTTAAACTCTTAGTGCTCAAATTGATCGGTGGAATTCCAATCTGTCTAAAAATAGATCAACCTGCAAATGATCGGAGGTTTATCGGCATCAATGACGTAGCAATATTTTAACGTCGGCAATATTCGACGGGTTAGTGGCCAGTGACTTTCAGTATGACAGATTGTCTTATTTGACCATAAGTTTTGGGACAGCTGACAAAATAATTATTTTTTGTAGACCAAAGTATTGGGACACAAAAAAAATTAATTATTTTTTACTGTCCCAAAATTTAAGCAAATTACGGTATTTGCGATTTTCTTGCTAAAAAATTCAAAATGTCGCAGAAAAAAATCTGTAAAAGGCAATTTTTGTCGCATATCAAAAATCGCGGAATCAGCCGCGTAACTATTACAATTTAGTGTTTTTCATGGGCGCCGAAGGTGCGTATATGCAAAATGAAATTTTATTGGACGCAGACCGAAAACATCAACCAAGTATTGATCGTGTACTTTACTTTCATGACATAGTATCTTCTGCAATCTCAGTCTGAAAATGGATTCGTCGCCACAGCGAAAAAGCCAGGTATTATCCTAAGCTTCTATGGCAAGCCAAAGCATACCAACAATCAGAGCTCAAACTCCGATAATGTTCTGATGCCCAGTACCCCTCCCATAGGGGTCCGTAGTTTGATTACTATCACCCATAGACTAAAACAAGGGATTTAACTGTATGCAGCCCGTTACTCGCCCCCGGTTACAAAAAAACAATGTATCTTTTCTACCCCATCAGTTATTCTCCTAGTATTTTCTACAGCTGAGAGCCAAAACATTTTTCTACCAGAAAAACACAACTGTTTGTCATCGGCTAATGCAGTCTGGCTGATACATTCGCTTGAACTTGTAAACTTGCTCAAAAATCTTCGCCATTGACACGGGTTCGTACATTCCATACTGACGTTCGCGCATATAAACCAATGAAATTTCTCGTTCCAAACAGTGTCACCGTACTGTCATGTGACAAAAAGGTGTGAGCAGCTGTACGAAAATTCATTGGTTGAATGCACGACTGTTAGTACATATCAACCAATGAAATTTCTCGTTCCAAACAATGTCACATGACAGAAGATGGCTGCAGCTGTTCGAAATAAGAACGTGGATCACAATTTCAACGAATTCTGAGGCGTTTCGTCGTTACTGAAGATAAAGACTATAGGTCAGTAGTATTTTTAAACATGTTTAAAGGGTGGGTGCCGCTAATGCTGCGTTTCATTGGATCTAAAGTGCATTTTATATCTTGAAAACGGATGTACGAACCCGTGTCAATGGCGCAGATTTTTGAGCGAGGTTACAAGTTCGAGCGAATGTATCAGCCAAACTGCATTAGCCACTGACAAACAATTGTGTTTTTCTGGTAGAAAAATGTTTTAGCTCTCAGCTGTTGAAAAAAATAGGAGAATAACTGATGGGGTAGAAAAGATACGTTGTTTTTTGTAACCGGGGGCAAGTAACGGGCTGCATACAGTTAAATCCCTTGTTTACAATATATAGTCTATGGGTGCCAGGAATCAAACTACGGACCCCTATAACCCCTCCCACTCAATCAACATCGTCGGAAGATAGTACAAAATACCTACACGACAGTTTTTAGTAGTTAAAAGAATATTCTTCATTGGAATATGATCGCGATGGCAACTTTATGGGTTGTAAAATGTGTTTAAAAAACCAAAAAGTACGCATTTACTGAAAAACAAAATGTAACTTAAGAACTACTACTCTATGTATGACGTGCAAAGAACGTCTATCGTAGATCACCCATCATGGCCGAGTCTTTTCAGGGGGATTTTAAGAAAACTGTACAATAGGGAAAGTTTCAATGAGAAAAAATCAGCCATGTTAGGCTAGTTGCATTTACATTTTGGCTAGTGAAAGAGAACATAGCAATTAACAAGTATTGGTATTGGGGAACTAATTTCAACTTCTTATTTTTAAACCAATTTTATGCATACTAAATTTTGTCCCCGAATTTTTAAAAATGTCTCAAACTTTTCTGGATGAGTGAGACATTTGTCTCTACTTTTTAAAATCCTTGGCAGAACACTGGATATGTATTGAGCCATGACCAGCAACAGGTTCAGATCAAATTCTGGAATATTCTTTGACTTCCTTTCAGTGTATTTAACACAAAAGATTGACTTAGTATTTGACAAACAGAAGAAGTTTTTTATTCAAATAACCTTTATTAACTGTGAAACCTCATCTCCCAACAAAATGGCTTGGAAAGGAGATAATGTTTTAGGGTTTTTCATCCGTCACAATTTTTTACCTTGCAAGCCACATATTCAAGCTATCCATATCCAAAAATTCATTTGGTAGGGTTTTTTTTTTTTTTCAGTCAGACAGATTTCGTTTTAGTCTGACTAAACTTTCATTCCTGTCAGACCAGCTGTCCAGTAAAGTTTTCCAGTCATTCGCTAAATCTGTATACCAAGTTACAGACTTGGCAAATGACTGGAAATTTTTACCATCCATATCATATACATATCATTAATTGGTCTCCCTATTATTTTAACGGTGAGTCTGATGGTATTTTGCCTAACTGAAGTTAAATCCTTACCAAACAGCAGATATTTAGACATGTCAAAATTGGATTTCAGAAGCTTTTGCAAATATGTAATTCAATAAAGTTAAATTATGGCATTCATATTTAAAAAATGGGTAGAAAACATTTTGGGAAAATGAAAGTTGCCAGCATTTTCACATTTTCTGATAATGTTTAGAGAAGCCTCTTTCTCCAAAGTGGTGAAAATATAGGATTGTTTAGTAAGGGTTCCATAGGTTTGGATTTCTTTTTGTTTGCACATACAGGCATTTAAAAACTAGTCAGTTTGGCTTTTTATGTGAGTTGCTTAAATCTGTTTTGCTGATAAATACTATGCATTGACATGTACAGAAATTCAAACGATACTCTGAATAAATACAAACACTATTTTTACTCCCCTGTGGGGAATTTTTTTTTTAACCCTTGCATCACCCTGTGGATGCCTCTTTCAACAATGAAAATTGAGAAATGGATCTATATCATCCACTGTGAGAATGCTGTTCTATAGCTGCAACCATTTAGATCATCTATAACATCTAAAAAATATCTATTTCATATTTGAAATTTTAATGATCCAGTGCATTTATTGCTCAACTTGTTGAATGCAACAGATAAAAGTTTGGTCTAGCAGCAGATAAACTTTCAAAACACTACCAAAGGGAGAAAGCGCTCATAAAAAGCAGCCGTTATCCTTGATGCATTTTCCTGTCATGCATTAACCCTTTACCACTCAATGACAACTTTTAATGACCCTGAAGAAGGAAGCCTTTTGAAAACATTGTGGGAAAAGGAGAAAATGCTGGTAACCAGGATTTTCTCCTTTCCCACAAAGTTTTCTACCCTATCAGAGAAAAAATACATCATTTGAGCCACTATGAAATTGTCGTCTTCAAGTGCTCTCAATTCGGATAGGTCTAAAATTTTGCCATGTGGTATTGGTAAAGGGATAAACCTGTTCTCATGTTGTATTCAAGTTGAAATCCTTATTCTAACAGGATGTTTTGAACATCTCTCCAGATTTGTTTCAGGAGGTAATGAGTTGATAAGGAAAAAAAAAGAGCTTGTGTAACAATGTTGACATGTTTTCAATGATTTTATTCTTTAGCCATGAATATTTTACTTCCTGCAGAGCACCCTCTTTTGTCTTACACTTATAGGAGATGAATTTTTAAGGCTTTTGAGCAATTTCTTCCTTTTCTTTGTCATAATTGTGTGCATAACTTTTCATAATTATATAAGTGTGCCAATTCACATGAATTTTTATGTGAATCGTACAGAAAAAATGTACCTATCGAAACTACATGTAACTGCATGTAAGCAAATATCCTTTAAATTTCAATTCTTATGACGCAGAGTCTGACAAACATCCTATTTTATTCTCTAAAGATGCATCAAGAAAGAATTAAATCCGGTCCGACGAATCACCGAAATACCGAAATACAACCAAAACACCGAAATACCCCCATTTTTCATTGTTGGGTTCAAATAACTGACAAAAGTATGCAGGATTTTTTTTTCTTTCTTTTTTTTCTTTCAGAAAACATACTTAATCAAAGTATTAATCATTATTGAGAAGAGTGACGCTGTTAATATACACTGATCATTGATTTACGTGGAGAACAATCATCGAAACGCTCGCCCCTTGACCTGTTACACACCGCTATACCCGATCTTGATTAAGACAGTCTAGACTAAAGATTTATCATTATCACTTATATTTCTTTTGAATGATAAGCACACACAATAGAGAGCGCTAATCCTCTTCATTTGCGAAAGAAGTAGACGGTGAGACCCAAATCAGACATTACATGATGTAAGTCTCTGATCCGAAAAACACACGAGTTTCTCGGCACGTTCTGTTCTCTTCTGTTCTGTTAAAGTGAAGCGATCATAAATGTTCAGGTAACATAATCAAATTAATTGATGTGTAAGTCTGTCCTTGTTATTTTTAAAGTAATATGGTTATTATTCATAATCTTATCGATGAAAATGTAATTGTCTTATCAATTTACGCCTTGTGTCGTGCTAACTAAAGATTCAAAATGGCTGCCGGTTTTCTGATTTGGTAACGTTTTAATCTCATATTCCCAACATAAAAAAGGAAAGCTATTTTTTCTAGCATACGTATGGATAAAGATCAGACACATCAATCTTGTACAAAAGCAACTGAAGTGAGATTGCGGAGGTATAATCCCTGAATTAACCAATTTTAGTACGTGGAACGGATATTTCGGTGGACATTTACAGCACGGTAGGCTATTCCGGTGCACATTCTTCACGGCGGGCTTCAATAACATGTTGCTATTTTGACATTAGGTTTAATACTAACCCTCTTTCATTAAATTTACAATCTGGTCAAAAACCACATCTCCAGTTAGCTTAATAACGAAAAAAATACGGGTATTTCGGTGTTTCGATGGTATTTCGGTGATTCGTCGGACCCAATTAAATCTAATTAGAAAATTCAATAATGGATGAATTCCCCTTGACTGGTTAGCAGTTCTAATTTCCAATATCATAGATTGATGAAACAGTTTGAACAGTCAAGGAATTCCTTAGGTCACAACCTCAGTCGGAACACCTCAATGATGACCTGTGTAGCAGTTCTAATTTCCAATATCATAGACTGATGAAACAGTTTGAACAGTCAAGGAATTCCTTAGGTCACAACCTCAGTCGGAACACCTCAATGATGACCTGTGTAGCTTTACAGAAACACTCCGTATTTCTCCATGAAATCAAGCCATTGTCCTCACAAAGATGTCATGACATGTTAACATGGTCTTGGAATTTTGCCCTGATTTTTGCAAAATTCTAGAGCTCAGATTGAAGAAACTGACAAAATGGGTCCATCAATGTTTGTGGATTCATTGACCGAAGAAATCGGTAAAGAAGTTTCAAAATAAGTCGTTTTCGCTTTTTGCCTGGTTGAAATATGACGAGGAAAAACAAACAATGCACTGCCTGAAATGCGAGGACTCTAAGCAGCAGTAAATCTGTTTATAAACTGGACCAGTGATTACCAAATAATCATAACAGTTCTTGAAATCTTTCAATTATTTTGTCATTTTAATGCAAAGTAACAGTATAATTTGACTTTCTACCTCCTAGATACAATACCTTATATATACTATACCCCTAAATTCTTCATGGAACCTCCAGATTTTCAAAGTTTTCAAGGGGCGCACTAAACCCACAGTGAAAAAAAAAAGGTTGAAACACTGACAAACCTTAATTCATTTTGGGTATCCTTTATTTTGCAAGGATGTATCTTGTCTGTCTGCTTTTTTGTCTCGGAAGTCAACAAGATGGAAAAAAATAGCATCATGGCTACATCATAAAGTATTATGATTGTTTCCTAATAGTTTCACAGTTTCAGTCCCATACTCTTGTACTAAGAAGAGCTTGGGTTTGTAGAAAATCTGAATGAGAAGACAAATATTGATGCATTAACTCTTTACCAGACGGCAACATTTTAGACTCATCGGAAGTTAAAGCAGTTACCAAATGAATGTCTCTCAAATGATGGTATTTGTCTCTTACAGGGTAGAAAACATTGTGGAAAAGAAGAAAAATTTAATACTGGTTACCAGCCTTTTCTCTGTTTCCGACTTTGTTTTCAAAAGTCTTTTTCCACAGGGCAGTTAAAACTCAGTATCATTTGGTAAAGGGTTATCCCATTCCAAACTTTTGAGTAACCCATAATTGAAGTCTAAAACAGCTTAGACTTTGCCAAATAGTCCACTGTACTGCTGAAAATATTGTGGTAAAAGGAGAAATACTAGTAGCCAGCATTATGTCCCTTTCCCAAAATGGTATTGTTACTATAAGACAGACCCTATCATATTAAATTTTGATCCATATTCAATTTGAAAACTGTGAAGAGCCATGGAGAAAATAAAGATAATATCCATACAGATAAACTTTAAATGCATTTATAAGAAGAAGCAGGAAAAAAAATTGTTATAGTGGAGAAAATGCTTATTTTTGCCACTTCTCAAATTAACACACTGATTTCTCAAACGTGTTAAAACATGGCAACACACTTGCTATGAAGAAGGGGAGAAGGTGTAAATCACCTTTGCATTGTTCTCTTTTTCAGTTTGTGAAATGTGGAGACGCAGGTTCCAACTTCCCCTCCCACATATTTCCATCACTTGTAGGGAGACCTATAATCAGATCTGCTGTCAAAGTCAACAACGTACAAATCAAGGTAAGTGGGTATCAGTACATTTTACCATTTTGGTCAGAGCTTATGTAAAACTTGGTAATTTCATTGCTTAACCCTTATCCTGCTAAATTACTAAAATGAAATTTCCAGTTCGATAGTAAAAATCCAAATACTGCTTTTTCAAAGTTATGTTTTGGGGAATAGTATCTCCTTACCAGACATTGTAGTTCCAAGATCAGACTGCATGTTCTGTGCATTCTGATCTTGATCTACACTGTCCGCAAAAGGTCAGTGAGTTGTGCTTAGCAGTCTAAGGGTTAAGAATAAAATGTATGATGTAGGACCCTCTTGAATTCAGACTGCTGGATTATGCATGACAGCCAGGACCTAATCTGAATCATTCATTCGAACTGTGCTTTGAAAATTTAATACCCTTTAAAAAATACACCTCAGATGGACAAAGTAGTGATTCTCTTTTAACTCATAACCAAAGGACAAAATTTTAGACTGGTCCAATATCAAAGCATTTGCAGACAAGAAATTTAGTGTAACTCAAAAATTGAAATTTGTTTTTGGAATGGTAAAAAATATTGATGGAATGGAAGAAAATATTGGTTACCAGCATTCTCTCCATTTACCACCATGTTTTCAAAAGGCTTCTTCCTCAGAGTTGTTAAAACTGGAAATTTGATTGGTAAGGGAAATGAGTTTCCCAGCTGTTCTTCTTTACTTCTGTTATTTGTTTGCTTCACTCATCCAGGCTGGTTTCAATGGTCCCTTTTTTGGGGGGGAGGTGGATCCATAAAAGACTGCAAAACATGGGTTGCATTCTATAAGGAATTTAAAGTACACCTAATGCCATTTTCATGACACTATCTTGAGGTTTCTGATAAGGTATGAGTGAAATGTCACTCAACAATGAACCTTGCATGTTGAAATTGCCCTCAAGTTATAAAATTTACAGGTTAAATTTGACAACTATTTTATCGCTTGAATATGGATGAGGCTAACATTCTGTTATCTGTTAAATTGTAAAAGTTTCCTTGTCTTGCACTTTTGCCAAATGACAAAATTAAGACTACTCCCAATTTGAAAAGGTTTGCACACTGCAAATTTGACTCAAAAACTGAATTTTATTTTGGGAATGGTAGAAAACATAATGAGAAAAGGTGAAAATGCTGGTTACAAGTATTTTCTCGTTTTCTCACAATGTTTTCAGAAACTTTCTTTCTCAGAGGTTTTAAAAGTCTGATTTTGTGTTAAAGGGTTACTTTTTTTTTTATTTTGCAGGACCTTATGATTGGTCATGAAGCAAGCCAGTTACGTTCAATGTTGGAGGTAACCTATCCGATGGAAAATGGTATTGTCCGAAACTGGGAGGACATGATACATTTGTATGACTACACATTCGGCAAAGATGTGATGAATTTAGATCCCTCAAACACCAAAATATTGCTCACTGAGCCCCCAATGAATCCCATGAAGAACAGAGAGAAAATGACAGAGGTAATTAAATCATGTAATTTTGTTAATTTATGGCCCCTGAAACTGCTTTTTTATTACCTTACAAATGAATGGTTTTGAAAATATTTTGGCGAAAGGAGAAACTGCTTGTAAAAGGCAGTTGCTTGTTTTTGGATGGTAGTTTCCATGCTTCTGAAAAAAAGAGTAATTTCCTTCAATCTTTGTTCTTAGTGTAATGTTTGTAATGATAATGCATGTTGTAGTCTATTTTCATCTCCAAAAATGATGATTACACAGATCAACAAAAAGGGTTAGAAAAAAACTAGCATGTATGATTGCATCCTCTTAGTTCTTTACCAGACAACAAATTTTGGTCATGCTTTGTGAAAAGGGGGCTTAATGCATCTGCAAAGAAGTATGGAACCATCTCAGCCTCTGAGAGTGCACAGTCTAATGTGGATCGAAAGTTTTTGCCATGTTTAAGTTGTATATATGTAAAAGGACTATTCTTCCTCCATATCCAGTCAATTTTCAGACAAAATGGGTTCTGTGGATCCCGTAATATGTGATGGGACATGTCTTGCTTGGTATAATGGATCAAAAATTGCATTGAACCCCCTTTTGTCAGAGCATGGCCCATTTAATACGGCCCAATGGATGGGATATTTCTTTGATAGGTGTATAAAACATTGTGGATAAAGGAGAGAATATTGGCTAGGAGCCTTTTATCTGCCTTTTCATCTTTTCCTGAATGTTTTCAAGACTTTCCTCCTCAGGATTATGGTACATGGGATAGTTTGGTAAAAGGTTTACTCTTTACCTCATGGCAAAATTTTAGGCTAATCCATTTTGAATTAGTTAACAGAATGTGATTCAAATATTTTCAGGTGGTAGTTTTGGTCCTGAACAGGTAGAAATCATTGTGGGAAAAGAAGGAAATGCTGGTTACCAGCATTTCCTCCTTTTCCCACAGTGGTTTCAAAAGTCTTCTTTCTCAGGGTCATTAAAGTGACAATGAAGGCCAAATCTTAACAAAGCGGGTGTTTAAATGCATTTGAATTTATATCACAGCATTTAAAAGTATGGAAATTATTGTGAAGATCACAATCTGTCATTGTATGGTTGGTCCAAGTGTTAGTCACTGACAGAGAAATTAATTTCAAAACTAGGTTAAACCTGCCAGGTAGCTGTGTCTTTTGTTTACTTTTTGCCTGATTTTAAAATACTTTTTTCTACCAGCGACTAACATATCGCCCCACCACACAATAACAGACTAGCATCTCCACAATATTTTCCATACTTTTAAATGGTATGATTTAAATATAAATGTATTATGACACCTGCTTTGATATTTTGGCCTTTACTGGGCCTTTAAAACTTGGGATTGTTTGGTAAAAAGTTAATAAGTAAATTTAACATTTCTGACAGCTTGGCTAATATCTTAATTCCTCCATAACGTGAATTGACTACAGTTTACATACCATGTGGATACATGATTATAGTAGGAAGAAGTTAACATTGAAATGCGAATGATTCTTTTGCAGGTGATGTTTGAGCAATATGGTTTCAATGGTATTTACATAGCAATACAGGCAGTTTTAACACTCTATGCTCAAGGTTTGTAGCAGAATATTTTCACATTGATGGTGACTTGCTGTTCTTCAGTTAATGCTAACATGATGATGTGGATAAGACCCTTGTTGATCTTTCCTTTATGTCCAAATGACTTTTGATTTTATTTAAGTTTAAAAAAATGTCAAATTAAATGTTTTATTGAACAGACAACACATTGCAATGGTTTGATCACCAAAACAAAATGCTGATTAATTCTGACCATCTTGCTGCTTGACTGATTATAAAAGTTAAATTATCTTAAAAAGGGAGGTATTATAACTAAAAGAGGTAGCAAGATCATGTCAATTCGTATTTTAACCATTAAAATGTCTTTATCGACTTCCAAAATAAAAATATTAAGAAAAAATGGTGAAAAAAGGTTATGTGAAGGAACTTTTGGAGGGCAGTGTAGTTTTAGTGTTGTCCGTCCGTCCGTCCATCCGTCCGGGAGAATATCTCCAATACCATTGGACGGTATTTCGTGAAACTTTATTCATGTGTACAATAACCTATTCTGCCAATATTCTTTTTTTCTCTTTTCGATTTGATTCAAAACGGCCGACTGGGAGCGATTTTAAGTTACACGGTCGAGTGAATTTTTGATGTTTTGAGCCTTATTTTGAAAACTGTTTTTACATGGAACTTGTCTCATCTATCAACCACCATAAGGAAATGCAGTACAACAAGTTCCACCCATATTGACCATGCAACACCACAGTTTTATATCCTTTTTTTAATGCTGTTTCATGGAAAAAGGGGGCTTGATGTATATTTACATTATAGACTAATCTCTCTTTAACTACACGACTAAATGCTCTGGAACTTCATATAATGTTTATCACAAGTCACAGACAATCGTCATTTGTTTTTATTTAATGAAATCTCATGTCATGGAAAAAGGGGGTTTAATGTATAATTTCATCATGGACCAGTGACAGTCTGTTCATCAACTATACAGAGTTTTTACATGGAACTTGTCACATCTATCAACCACCATTAGGAAATCCAGTACAAGTTTCACCCAGATTGACCATGCAACACAACAGTTATATACCCTTTTTTTTTTTTCTAAATGCCGTGTCATGGAAAAAGGGGGCTTGATGTCTATTTACATTATGGACCAATATCTCTTTAACTACATGACAAAATGTTATGAAACTTCATATTTATATTGTTTATCACAAGTCACAGACAATCATCATTTGTTTTTATTCAATGAAATCTTGTGTCATGGAAAAAGGGGGTTTAATGTATAATTTTATTATGGACTAATGACCGTCTTTTCGTCCGTCTTCCCGGACAGATGTCTTCTAAAATCCTTGATGAAAACTGATAGAAATTCATACATGTGTTCCTTATGATTTCAGCCAATATTTTTTTTTTTATATAATGCGGTGTCATAGAAAATGGGGGCTTCATGTATATTTCCATTATGGATCAATATCTCTTTTAACTCAAAATCCTTGACAAAAATTGATGAAACTTCATATGTATGTTCCTAATGGTAGTTAGCCAATATCATTATTTTTGCTTTTTTGATTGTTGTGCCATGGAAAAAGGGGAATTCGTGTATTTTTCCAATAGCGACAATATCTTTAACTGCTGCACAAAATTTTATGAAACTTCATATTCATATTGTTTATAATAAGCCACAGACAATAGTTATTTGTTTTTATTTCATGAAATGCCATGTCATGAAAAAAGGGGGCCCGGACAGATATCTTCTAAAAGCCTTCATGAAAATTGATAAAACTTAATGCATGTCTTCCTTTGGATAGTCTGCTGATACAATTTTTTTCTATATATAATGCAATGTTTTGGAAAAAGGGGGCCATTTCAAGTTGAAAATTTTCATTTCTTGTTTATGCGATAAAGTCTGCATTTGTTATCAGATTTTTGTGAAACTTGCACAGTTTGTTTATCTCATCAATAGCTTCAACCCTATTGATTTTGAAAAAAATCCAACAAACAGTATGGGAAAAGTAGCCATTTCAAGTTGAAAATTTCGATTTCTTGTTTATGCGATGAAGTCAGCATTTCTTGTTTTAATCTTTGTATTTTTTTTCTTTTTGCATCATGAATTCATAATATATGCTAGCATAAAAGCAAAATCACTGCCAGTAGAGCGATTTCAGGGCCTCTAGTTTATTTAATGAAATGCTGTGCCATGAAAAAAGGGGGCTTAATGTATAATTTCATCATGGACCGATAACAAAAAGGGCACATGTACATGCAAAACGCAATACCTCTAATATGTTTGTATCAAAAAAAGTCTTTTTCGGCAGGGGATATCATTTCAATGAAATTGCTTGTTTCAGTTATAATGCAGCAGCCAGAGCACCTATCCATGCTTTCTTTTTACCAGTACTTCACACTATATTCTTCCCAAGCCTTTCACTACTTGTCCACATAACCATCATCAAAGTAAGGATCAGCAGGGAGAGAGGAATAAATCCTGTCACAATGACTATCATCAGTCCCCTGAAAGAAATTCGCAGAGCTGGGATTTGAACCATCAATCTGGTCTCTTTGCTATCTTTTCAAATTTATGACTGAGCCATTCTTTGGCAGAAGGGAGTTTAATAATTCTCTGTATTGTCTGTAATACATTATACCAAGCAAGTCATCACATAATTATGGATCCATAAAATCCATTTTGTCTAACAACCAATTGAATCCTTAGGTACTGAACATGCAGAAAATTTACAAATAGCAAATAAGCTTTAACACAGGTTTACACAGGCTGACCAGAGTCAATACCTTACGCAGATGCAGTGAACCGCCTTTTTACAAAGCATGGCTCATATGTAAAGTAATCTGGGATGCACTTGTTTCACTTACTTTGAACATGTCCCCTACTCGAAAATCAGGTTACAACCATTACCTCTTTAAATACTCTGAATTATGCTTAGCAAAAAACTGATACTGGATCACTGATTTTGTCCTCGTACTTTTCAGGATTAATCACGGGAGTGGTAGTGGATTCAGGTGATGGTGTCACTCACGTATGTCCAGTTTACGAAGGTTTTGCTCTTCCACATTTGACTAGACGTTTAGACATTGCTGGTAGAGATATTACTAAGTATTTAATAAAAGTAAGTGTGAAAGTGCTTGGTTACATGTGTATATATATGTTCTGGGTGAATGTGTAAATATGAATGTGCAACTGTATTCAATTTGTCATTTTTTTAGCTCCACTTGCCAAAAGCCAGCGGGCTTATGTCATGGCCCGGTGTCCGTCGTGCGTCTGTCTGTCAGTGCGTCCGTCCGTGCTTTAACTTTTATTTCAAACATCTTCTCTGAAACTACTCATCCAATTTTGATGAAACTTCATAGAAATGATCCTGCCATGGTCCTCTTTAGAATTTCTTGAAAGAATTTGATTCCTTCAAAAACTCTAGTTGCCATGGCAACAAAACTTAAAAATATTGGAAATCTTTGAAAATCTTCTTGTCTGAAACCATAAGGCCTAGAGCTACCAAATTTGGTGTGTAGCTTTATCTAGTAGACCTCTATCAATTTCTTCAAATTATAGCCCTGGGGTCAAAATTGGCCCAGCCCCGGGGGTCACAAGTTTTACATGGGCTTATATAGAGAAAACTTTAGAAGTCTCCCTGCACCTAGCCATAAGGCCTAGGGGCTACCAAAGTTTGCATGTGGCTTTATCTAGTGGGCCTCTACCAAGAGTGCCCAAATTATAGCCCTGGGGTCAAATTTGACCCCGCCCCGGGGGTCACAAGTTTTACATGGGCTTATATAGAGAAAACTTTAGAAGTCTCCCTGCTCCTAGCCATAAGGCCTAGGGCTACCAAATTTTGCATGTGGCTTTATCTAGTGGGCCCCTACCAAGAGTGCCCAAATTATAGCCCTTGGGTCAAATTTGGTCCCATCCCGGGGGTCACAAGTTTTACATGGGCATATATGGTGAAAAATTTAGAAATCTCCCTGTACTTGGTCATAAAGCCTAGGGTTACCAAATTTTGCATGTAGCTTTATCTAGTGGGTCTTTACCAAGAGTGCTCAAATTATAGCCCTAGGGTCGAATTTGATCCCACTCCAGGGGTCAGAAGTTTTACATGGGCTTATATAATGAAAACTTTAGAAATCTTCTTTTTACTGACCATAAGACTTAGGGCTACCAGTTTTAGTCTTGTTTCAGGGGTCTCGTATTCAAAACCAATTTGCCAAGTATTGTAAAGTTTGGCATGTAGTGGTTTTACTAATTAGCCAGTGGAGCGATACAGGGCCATCATGACCCTCTTGTTTTATTGAAGCAAACCTTTTCTAAACCTTATTTCAGTAGAGAAATTCAAATATTTTCATGATGAAAAAAAGGTTTCTTGGTGTTGAACAAAAATTTTACACCAGGTTTTCAGGAGACTGTTTTCTTCCGCGCGTCTCTGTGTTCTAATCATGAAACTAAAAAGTAATTTGGAAATCTACACACAGATAGGCACAATTATACTTTGAATCTTAATTTGTCTGAGATATTCTAATACCGCCATGTCAGTGTATATTTTAGCCTGCTTACAATGTCAAATTGATATTTGAATGAGGAAATGTATTGGTCTCAGGCAAAAAATAAACATCGCACATAGTAACTCTACAGTATTACAAGGAAAACTTCAGGTTCTGTTTTTGGAGAATGTAGAACAAAATCAGACTGCATAGTTAAAAGTGCAGTTGAAATTTGAGTTACACAGTTCAATACCTGTAGACATGTAATGCTTAAAATAGCCTTGGAAATGCTGTGGGTGCATTTTATCTACTGACTGAAAATATATGAGCCATGCACAGGCAAAGGGGGGTTTAATGTGTTTGTGTGATGCATTATACCAAGCAAGTCATGACATAATTATGGATCAAGTAAATCCGTTTAGTCTTAAAACCAGGTGAATCATGAGATAGAATGGTCCTTAGACATGCAGAAAATTTACCAAAACAAAAAAATTTCAACCCAGGTCAGCCTGCGCAATTGCACAGTCAGACCTGGGTAGATACTTTTTGGTTATGCAGTGAACCCAGTTTTCACAGAGCTTGGCTCATATATTTCATTAATCATTATTAAGTGGCCAGAGAATTTTTTTTACTTGTCCAAACTGAAAATATTTGCAGACTAGGAATCAAATGTGTCTCAGTTGATAGAATTTGTCTTTTAAAGGGTAGGAAATACGGTAGGAAAAAGAGAAAATACTGGTAAGCATCATTTTCTCCTTTTCCCATAACATTTTCTAAAAGCCATTTTCACAAGGGTCATTAAAACGTGGGATTATGCTGTAAATGGACAGTGAAAACTCATGTCATTATAGATACAAGAAAAAGAGAATATACAAAAGTTTTCTTTATTATTTCTTATTTTCAGTTGTTACTCCTTAGAGGGTATGCTTTCAATCATTCCGCAGACTTTGAGACAGTTAGAATTATGAAGGAGAAGTTATGTTATGTAGGGTATGATATAGAACAAGAACAAAAACTGGCCCTTGAAACAACAGTTCTAGTAGAGTCATATCAGGTAATATGTATTTCATTATGAATTGTAAATTTTATTTGTTTGTGAATTGTAGAACTGATCATGAAGACTTTGTTAGGAGTGGGTCAATGGTAAAGTGTAGGACTCTTGACCTGGAGGTCCTGTGTTTCAGCCTAACTGGACACACTGGGCTTTTGGTGGGGGTGTTCTTTTGGAAGATACTTGAGAGCCCTAGCCTAATACTGGACATACATGGCTCTGTGATCTGTTGCCTTGATATGACTGATATGATGTTGAAATTGTTAAACACCATTCAATCAATCAATCATGGGTTAGGGTTCACCATGGGTCCTCCATGGCTCAGTGGTTAGAGCTTTGGATTTGTGACTGAGAAATCCCAAATTTGACATGGATATTAGTGAAAGCAGCTTACCCCTTAGGCTGCTAAGTGCAACTCTGACCTTTTGTGGACAGTTTAGATTAAGATCAGCCTGCACAGAATATTTTGCTCTAAAAGAATACCTGTGAAATAGCAGAAGTATGGGTGTTGCTGTTGGCTTCAGAGTTTCATTTTACTACTTAGCAGGTTTTGGATTAAAAAAAGAAACAGTCATTCTTCAGAATTCTGTTTTAGACTATGAACCGAGTTCCAGATAAGAATGGTTGTGGATTACAGACATGTGACCAGATTTGTTCAGGAAATTGTATAGTAAAAGTTGTTCTTTGAGCTGAACATATTTTTCTAGGTTTGGTTATAGATTGAACTCAGAAAAGCATGAAAACTGTAATCAAATGTTTATTGTCCTCCAAGTAAAAACCTTAGTCATGTTTCATATGTTTGTGGTTTGGTTTTGCAGTTGCCAGATGGTAGAGTTATTAAAGTAGGGGGAGAGAGGTTTGAAGCTCCTGAAGCATTATTTCAACCCCATCTGATCAATATTGAGGGCCAAGGGATGGCAGAGATGTTGTTTAACTGTATACAAGCTGCTGATATAGACATTAGACCAGACTTTTATAAGCACATAGTACTGTCAGGGGGCACAACCATGTACCCAGGACTGCCCAGTAGACTAGAGAGAGAGATCAAGCAGCTCTACTTAGAGAGGGTGCTGAAAGGAAACACAGAGGCCTTAAGTGTTAGTATTGTTTTTGTTCTTGCTCTTACCCCACCCACTTTAGTGTAGCACAGATTTTGCAGATAAAATAACAGCTTTCTTGTGGGTTGTATAATAACATTCTGTTCTTTTTTAATTTTAAGCAGAATGTTATTACACACCCACAACAAAGCTATCCTACCTAAATCAGGTTGTCTGTGCATTGTAACATCAATTTTCAAATCAAGTATCATTTTAGGATTATTGGTAATTTGATTTTCTTTTTATCTGTTTGGATGGGGGTGCATGTTTGTTGGCCTGCATAAGTACCTGTTATGTATGGTCCATGCTCTTTGGAAAGGGGGCTTAATGCATCTGCGAAAAGTATCGGTCCTTGTCTGCCTGTGCAGTACACACAGGCTGACACGAGTTGATTCTTTTTGCTATTTTTTAAATTTTCTGCCTGTCGAAGGACTGTTCTACCTCCAGATCCAGATGATGATTAAAGAAAAAAAAACAGATTTTTTCAATTATATGGTAAAGTGTATTGTGGAAATGCATAATAACTGCTTTTGCTAGAGCATGGCTCATATGGATAAGTCTAAGAGCCAAGGTTAAAACATTTCCTTACAGTTGTTCTATGCCAACATCTCATCTTCCTAGAGTGTTCTTGCTTTTGTTCTTGCATTATGTTTTCTACTTTTTCAAAGACAATTCCAGTATAAAGTCCACATTTAATGCTTTGTCTGCAGGTGCTTGGGCTGAAAATTATGTAATATAGTAAAGGGTTAATTGTTACCAGTATTCTCTCCTTTTTCCACTATGTTTTTTTCCCCCCAAAAGCTTCCTTGCTCAGGGTGGTTGAAACACAGGATTTTTTAGTTGAGGGTTAATATTTGCTAGTGGAAAGTAATGAGGTGAGAGTTTATGATTGTGAGAAATGCTTAATTCATTACTGTAGAGGTGATTTTAGACATTTGATAATTTGCTGTGGGGAAAAAAGAGACATTTCCTTGATTAAACAATTTCTTGTTACGCCACAATGTCTAACATTAGTAGGCTGCAAGACAAAACGAAGGCAGTATTGTGTAATGAAAGAAAAGATTTAAAAGAGGAAGACAATTTTCACAGTCAAAGCTCTGTTACCATATTAAGGGACATTCAAAATGTACTTGCTTAACCCTTTACCACACAATCCCAAGTTTTTACATCTCTGAGGGCTTTTGAAAACATTGTGGGAAAAGAAGAAAAGTCTTGTAACCAGCATTTTCGCCTTTTCTCACAATGTTTTCTACCCATCCCAAAATGAATTCCAATTTTTGAGTCACATGCTTTCAATTTGGACCTGTCTGAAATGTTGTTTGTTAAAGAGTTAAGAGATATGCATGTTTAGCATAGGTATATTTACACTCTTTTGCCTTCTATGGGAGCTCAGTGTATTCTTGTATAAGACAGCTTGCCTGCTTAATGGAGCTGGCATGAGCCTTTAACGTACAATGAATCTTGAGTTTTAAAGACGTTTTAGGAGAAACCTTTGAAAACATTGTGGGAAAAGAAGAAAATGCTGGTAACCAGTATTTTCTTCTTTTCCCACAATGTTTCCCCTCTTATCAGAGAACTGATTTGAACCAGTTTTGAATCTGTCATCTGTAGATGATTTAATGGGGAAGAATCTAAAATTTGCCACATGGGAAAGGCTTAAGATAGGTTTTTATTGTATCTCTTTGCAGAAATTTAAGATCAGGATAGAGGACCCACCACGAAGAAAGCACATGGTGTTCTTAGGAGGTGCTGTACTTGCCGATATTATGAAAGACAAAGACAGTTTCTGGCTTTCAAAGAAAGACTACGATGAAATGGGAATTAGTATCTTACAGAAACTGACGGGACCAACCAAATGAGGGCTGCAACGAAATTTGAATTTGAAAGTCCTGACAGTAACAAAAAGTAATGAATGTAAAGAAATATACATGAAAAAGTCTGTATCTCTAAATGAAATACATAAAACTTATCAGTCTCTGATATGCAAAGTCTTTTCATGACCTATGAACTTTTAATTCTGACTAACATCTGTCTTCATTAGCTCTATTCAGACTATTCCACATGATCATTGCGAGCAGTTCTCTGCTTGCTATGGTGTTTTTTAAAAACAGTCAAAGGATTGTGTTGATATGAATTTAGAAGCATAGAAGTGTGAAATGGTTTTTAAGACTATTACATAAATGACAATGAACTCTCACAAAATGACAAAAATTTAGACCTGTCCAAAATTAATAATGATTTGCAGATGACATTAAATTTCGCCCAACCGACAAGTTTTTTTTTTTTTTGATACGGTATAAGACACTGGGGAAAAAAGGAGAAGATGCTGGTTACTAGCATTTTCTCCTTTTCATACAATGTTCTTAAAGGCCATCTCCTTCAAGATGAAAAAAAGAAAGAAAAAACACAGGATTGTTTGGTAAAGGGTAAAACAAAAGTATGTCAGATAGTGATTGTGTTGATATAGGTTCCAGAGAAAATAGAAAATTTACTTGCACTGAGCAATTTCTACCAGCAACAAAATTTTAGACACGTCCATATCTGAAGTATTTGCAGACGATAGATTGAATTATTATACGAAAATCATGGGATTTGTGTGTGAAAAGGTAGAAAACATTGTGGGAAAAGGAGAAAATGCTGGTCACCAGCATTTTCTCCTTTTCCCACAATGTTTTCAAAAGCCTTCACTGTCAGGGTCATTAAAAACTCTGGATTGTATAGTGAAGGGTTAATGAAGAGTTTGAAAATTATGTAGAAACTGAGTATGAGAGAAGGGAGCCAGAAGTGAGAAATAAAAGTATTTCTGTACTAGAACAGTGAATGGTCTTTGAGAGAGAGGAAAGAAACATTTTCAAAGACCAAGTAGCTGCCAAAAGTGAACAATGAGGGTTTTTAAATGCATTTAAATTAAAATCATTTATAGAATTTTACAACTAGGTCAAAAGAAGTCAAGTCGCTCCATCTTTTATACACTTTTTACATGGTTTTAGAATTACATTTTTCTGCCAGCAACTAACACTTGGACCGACAGTTTGTCATCTCGATATTTTGCATACTTTTGACATGATTTAAATTTAAATATATTTGAACACCCGCATTGTTTACATTTGGCCTCTACTGGGCCTTTAAGTTGCTAGTTATTTGAACGATTAACTGTTGTTGGATGCTGTGTGAAGTATTGTTGATCAGGTGGAGAAATGTGTTCTTGGCTCATATTCTAACACAGCTTGTGATAATAGATGAGGAGATATGTCATAAGCTAATTTTCTTAACACTTTCGAATACAATACATAAACTCAACTTCTTTGGACGGCTGATAATACAATCCAGTAAAACTCAAACAGTTTGTCTAATGAGCTTGAGTAAACAAGCAGACAGTATTGATTCAAAATCAGACTGCAGGTCTGTGCAGCCTGATCTTGAGCTGTGTCATTCAAAAAAAGCCCCTGTTTACACCTATGGCACTGAAAGAATGAGTCTGTCCAATGCTAAACACACCACGTAAATGTTTGAATGATGGATTATTGATTGTTTCAAGCTCTTGTATTTGCTCACTTGTGAAGATTTGCTAGCTCAGCTGTTTTTGAAGAAATAATAGAGGTATCGTGATGGCCCTGTCGTTGTCTGTGTCCTCATCATCTTTCACAAACTTTGACATTTTCTCATATCTCTGTTGTTATTGAAGATGTTAACCTAAAGCTCATGTTATCACTAAAAGGGAGTCCATAGCAGATTGGCATGCACAATAATTTTGACCCAGCTATGTCCTTCATTCAGCAAAGAATTTTCCCTTAACCGTTTACCAAACAATCACAGGTTTTAACGACGTCAAGGAGGACAGCTTTTTAAAACATTGTGGGAAAAGGAGAAAATGCTGGTAACCAGCATTTTCTCCTTTTCCCACAATGTTTTCTACTTTTCTCATAACAAATTTCAGTTTTTCTGCCACATTTACTCTGTCATCTGCAGATCCTTTCAATTTAAGACCAGTCTACTAGTTTGCCGTTTGGTAATGGGTTAAAGAGCAGCTGCAGCTAGGCACTGGCATCAATTTTCATGCTCTTTTTTTTTTTTCTAGATGATGATTAAACCAGTTACAGAGCAAAAACAAATTCAAACACCTCTACATTAGATGGTCCGTGAAAACATTGTGACAAGCAGTCACAGCCCTGTTAGAATCGTGTAAGTTAAAGTTAAGGAAAATGAACTGTAATGTTGGTTTCCTGCAACATCAAATATGATAAGTGTACTTATTAGGGATAAAGGGTGAAATTGATATTTTTGTAGACAAAGGTAAATGCATTTAAAATAAATTGCTGGCGTATGATATTTTATTGTAATAGAACAATGTTAAGAACAATAGTGGTTGCTTTTAAAGATTGTAGATCAATATTAGATTACACAGGATCTCTTATATTGGATTTACACTCTCTGATATTTTATATGCCCAGCAAACAGAAATGTTACTGCTACTATTTTGGCTAATTTATGCTGATTGGTCAATTTCATGTATTCAGCACGCTATTGGTAAACCCCCCCCCCCCCTTTTTTTCCCCAAGAGACTGTGATTTTCAGCCCTGAGACAGGAGGCTTTTGAGAAAATGCCATTCAACTGATTTCTTCTTTTTCTCATACTGTTTTCTACCCTTTCAAAGACGGATCTCATCCATTGAGAAACATGTAGTTTAATGCCTGGAAATGTTTTCCTAAAAAGTTAAAGGCTAGACTATCTCAGAAAAAATCATTACAAAAGTTACCCAATAGAACGCAAAAAAAAAACAGGAATCGATGATTAAAAGAGTAATATGGCAATAACAAGGCTATTTTATCAGACTATTTCACAATAATCACAGTGTCTAGATCCAAGGTCAGACTGTATGTTTCTTTGCAGTCTGATCTTGATCTGAAAAAACAACTTGAGCTGGGCAAGGGTCTAACAAAAAAAAAATAAGGGTAACAAGTTACAGCATTTTTGCAATAAGTGTGGATTTCAGCTTGTAGTGCTATTGAATTACACATTTTTCAACAAATTATGTTACGAATGGAAAAAGTTATTTTTTGTACATAAATTTTCATCCTCATAACTAGCAGTTTGGGACATTTTCTTGAGATTTGTGATGGTCTTGTTGAAAGAAATGCTAGATAAATTGTTTTATTGTATTTTTTTTTTGTGACTGATATGGTTGAATTATTCTTTTTTAACCCTTTAGCAAACAATGCCAACTTTTAACAACACTGGGGAAGAAGCCTTTTGAAAACATTGTGGAAAAAGGAGAAAATGCTGGTACCCAGCATTTTCTCCTTTTTTCCACAATGTTTTCAACCCTGGTAATGATGAATTTCTTCATTTGAGTCATGTTTGAATTGTCATCTGCAAGTGCTTTCAATTTCGACAAGTCTGCATTTTTCTTGTGCAGTAAAGGGATAAAGTTCTACCAGATGAAATTGAGATACATGTATTATGAAAATGGAAAAAACTTTCTTTATTGAATGGTGTTTTACTCTACTTGTAACATTATTTTAGTCATACCACGGTGACAGCTCACTTATTTTTGTAGCCTTGAGTGAGGATTGAACCCGGGCCCTCTGTGTTTTTGCCATATGTTTAATGTTAGGGTTATTTCAGACAGAATTTACCAAAACAATTTGGACTTTGAGGCTCAACATATAGTTTGACCTTGATCTGTATTGTCTTTTAATTCTTTACCAAACGACAAAATTTTGGGCTAGACTAAATGAAACCAATTGCAGACGATTAAAAAATGTTGTGGAAATGATGATTTTTGTCTAATATAGGATAGAAAACATAGAGGGAAAAGGAGAAAATGCTGGCTACTAGCATTTTCTCCTTTTCCCACGATGTTTTCAAAAGGCTTTTTCCTCAGCGTCATTAAAACTCTAATTGTGTGAATAAGTGATAAAACAACCTCAGTTCTCCTTCGTTTGTAAAGTGTTAAAAACCAGATGATGTTCTAATTCCCTCTAACATCACCCATGGTTGAATTATTAGTGTTAGTAAGGTTTAGGATGGTCTAGTGCTACTTGTATACATGTTTTAGTTTATATTGAAGATAGGGGCTTAGAGTTATATAGACTTGCGTTCATTAAGAATCTTCCTTCTTGGTTAAGCTGAAATTTAAACTTGTTACCCATTGAAACATATTTGCTTTAGAAAGTTTGAAAACATTTTGGCTAGAGGTGAAATTAATCATAAGTCATTTTCCTTTTGCCACAATGTTATCATAAATAGGTTGATGCAAGATGCAAAAAGTCCCATGCAGGATCTATGTTTTAATGAACGGGCAACTTGTGTTTTAGGTGACAGTTAATATATTGCTAGTATTTGTTTATGTTATTTACATGTACTTTATCCCTGTATCAAACAATCCTATGTTTCAGTGACCCTAATCTAGAGAGCTTTCGACAGCATTGTGGACAAAGGAAAAAAAATGTTGGTAGCCCACAGTGGTTTTTTTTTCACCTTTTCAAAGACCAAATACAGCATTTGAGGCACACACAATTTGTCAACTGCTAATGCTTTCAATTTAGACAAGCCTCAAAGTTTGTCTCCTGGAACATAGTATAGGGACAGAGCACAGCTGTCTCTTTTCATGGTAAAAGCATCCATCGTAGATTTAGATTTACAGGCTGGTTGCAATTATGATATGAGCTCTGCTCTGTGAAAAGTGGGGCTTAATGCATCTGCAAAACTATCAGCAATTTCTTAATTCATACAATGTTTTCAAAAGGCAGCTTTCTTAGGGTCGTTCAAGGGTCATTCAAACTGGGGGTTTTTGGTATATGGTTTTATAGTAAACATGGGCGTTTTACAAGGAAAAGTTTTGACCGTATATTTGGCTCTACATGTATAACTGTAGCCGTAAAATATTCTTTCGTCTCATTGTATTTATAGACCATGTAATAACTGTCCAAATTGCCTGTTTATAACTTCTTTTATTGTTAAAATAAATGAAACTATATATACATTATTTTTATAGCATGTTGTATTTTATCTTTTGGACCTACCTTTGATTTGGTGAAAGTGATGAAGAAGTAGCAGCAGAAACATTGAAAAGCCAAATAGCGCCTATCAACAAATCCTGTCCCTTCCAGTTTAGTATTGTCGCCGTTCATAAAAAGAGCCGTGCTCTAGCAAAAGGGAGCTTATTGCATCTCTCTGATGTATGATACTAAACAAAGCATCACATAATTAACGATCCCTAAAAACCATTTTTAGCTCACCTGAGCACAAAGTGCTCAGGATGAGCTATTGCGATCACTCACCGTCCGTCGTCCGTCCGCCCGTCCGTCATCCGTCCGTTCACAATTTTTTGTTTACACTTTAGCATCTATAGATATTAACCAATCAACACCAAACTTGGTCAAAATATATATGACCATAAGATCTTGGATGAGTTCGATTATGGGTCTAATCGGACCAGAACAACTGGAGTTATTTGCCCTTGAATTAGAAAAATTGCTATATTTGACTTTGTTTACTCTCTAGCATCTACAAATATCAACCAATCAGCACCAAACTTGGTCAAAATACTTATAACCAAAAGATCTCGGATGAGTTCGATTATGGGTCTAATCGGACCAGAACAACTGGAGTTATTGGCCCTTGAATTAGAAAAATGGCAATATTTAACTTTGTTTACACTCTAGCATCTACAAATATCAACCAATCAGCACCAAACTTGGTCAAAATACTTATGACCATAAGATCTCGGATGAGTTTGATTATGGGTCTAATCGGACCAGAACAGCTGGAGTTATTTGCCCTTGAATTAGAAAAATTGCTATATTTGACTTTGTTTACACTCTAACATCTACAATTTTTAACCAATCAGCACCAAACTTGGTCAAAATATATATGACCATAAGATCTCGGATGAGTTCGATAGTGGGTCTAATCGGACCAGAACAATTGGAGTTATTTGCCCTTGAATTAGAAAAATTGCTATATTTGACTTTGTTTACACTCTAGTATCTACAATTATTAACCAGTCAGCACCAAACTTTGTCAAAATATATATGACCGTAAGATCTCTGATGAAGTTGATTATGGGTCTAATCGGATCAGAACAACTGGTGTTATTTGCCCTTGAATTAGAAAAATTGCTATATTTGACTTTGTTTACACTCTACCATCTACAAATATCAACCAATCAGCACCAAACTTGGTCAAAATATATATGACCAAAAGATCTCGGATGAAGTCGATTATGGGTGTAATCAGACCAGAACAACTGGAGTTACTGCCCTTGAATTAGAAAAATTGCTATATTTGACTTTGTTTATATTCCAGCATCTACAATTTTTAACCAATCGGCATCAAACTTGGTCAAAATACTTATGACCATAAGATCTCGAATGAGTTTGATTATGGGTCTTATCGGACCAGAACGACTGGAGTTATTTGCCCTTGAATTAGAAAGTTCTATAGAATAGTTCTTTGTCCGGAGCATAACTTTGTCATCTCCAGTCTGATTGACTTGAAACTTGGCATTTGTGTTTGTTGCAATAATACGGAGTGCAGTGTGAAAGAACCATAACTCATACTGTCTATGAGTTATTTCCCTTTGATCGTCATTTTTACAGCATTTTCTGCTTGTCCGGAATATAACTGTCATCTCTAGCCTGAACATCTTCAAATTTGGTATACATAATTGTTGAAAAATTACGGAGTGCAGTGCACAAGAACCACGAATTTTGAGTTATTCCCCCTTTGACCTTCATTTTTATAGCATTTCTTGCTTGTCTGGAGCAAAACTTTGTCATCTTAAGTAGGAATGACTTGAAATATGGTATGCTTATTTGTTGCAATATTTGGAAATGTAGTGCACAAGAATTGTAACTCTACTTCGTGCTGTCTTTGAGTTATTTCCCTTTGATCGTCATTTTTACAGCATTTAGTGCTTGTCTGGAATATAACTTTGTCATCTCAAGTCAGAACGACTTCAAACTTGGTATGCATGTTTGTTGCAATATTACCGAGTACTGTGCGCAAGAACAGTAACTCTACCTAGCGCGGATTTTGAGTAATTCCACTTTGATCTTCATTTTTACAGTATTTCTTGTTTGTCTGGGATGGAACTTTGAAGTCTCAAGTCAAATTGACTTGAGACTTGGTAAACATGTTTGTTGCATTACCTGCCCTTTGCAATTATTATACCTCCTCGACAATGGGCGGTGAGATGGGCATATCTTGCAACAATTTGCCACTCTTGTTTCATTATCATTTGACCTTGAACCTCAATATTTGGTATTTATCTTCCTTGTAGACCTTTACTGCTTAGTACTCAGGTGAGCGATATAGGACCATCATGGTCCTCTTGTTTAATACAACCGACCAAATCGTGAGGCACACTGGTCCTTCAAATGCTGAAAATTTAACAGTAGATATAAAAGGAGAGAGCTGGGTTTTAACCACGAATTTGACCATCTACGAAAAAGCTAGTTTTTTAACCATGTGTATGCTTAAATTAACATTTTAACCATGTGTATTATTAAAATATTATACTAACCATCTCCCTGCTTAAATCTAAAACTAACCATCTCCCTGCTTAAATCTAAAACTGACCATCTCCCTGCTTAAATCTAAAACTAACCATCTCCCTGCTTAAATCTAAAACTGACCATCTCCCTGCTTAAATCTAAAACTAACCATATCCCTGCTTAAATCTAAAACTGACCATCTCCCTGCTTAAATCTAAAACTAACCATCTCCCTGCTTAAATCTAAAACTAACCATATCCCTGCTTATTACTACATCCCAACGATTCATACTTTTAGCCCATATACCTATATGAGCGAAATTCCCTATTTTTGATAAATCTAACCTCAACCACATCTATGGTTATGCCGCTAAACAACATCCTAGTTAACATGTCTCATATTTTTAGCCCATATAGCTATATGAGCGAAATTATAGCATTTTTTACTTTGTCATTTGATATATATTCTTCCCTATACGTAGTAAATTTTCTAAGATTTGCGTCTTTATCTTAGTGTGCCCCCAAGCTAATGTATCGATATGGTTCCCAAGGATATACATTTATCATCATTACTACTTAATGCGACTTTATTTACCTCTTCAGTATACAACTCATGATTATGGCTCCTAATAACTACCATTCTCCTTAATTGTGTTTTATTTTTAAACAAACACTCTTTATAATGATCATGTTTAATAAATGCTTTTACTACATGCCTTTTAATTCCCTTACATTTTTTACTTTCCTCCTCATCATCACACATTTTATAAGAGTATAGCTTAGACCTGAGGCCTACAAACTCCCCAATAATCTTACCACTTGTCTCATCTTTAAACATACCCACAACTTTCTTATTTAATCCAGTGGGAATACCTGAAGGGTGATCAGGTGGGTAATCACTTGTATCAAACCAATCTTTAACATCACCACTAATATCCTTATAAAAATCTTCTGTTTCTATTTCATACATTAAGCTATCTGTATCAGTGAAAAGAAGTTTAACTTTTTCATCATATTTATCTTTAATATAATTATAATCAAAGTTATACATCAATGTCTTACTTAAATCTAAGATACATATCCCTACATAAATAGGCTTATTAAAATATAAACGTGGTTTTTTCATTTGAATTATACATAAATTTTCATCAAGGGTAGTTATATCGTAATAGTTGGGTTTAGCGGTTAATTTTTCAGCTTTTTCCCTGGTACTAACTAATCTTATATCTACTCTATTCCTAATATTTTCCATAGTCTTACCAAATACAGAATTATTCATAAGTTTAAAGAAATCTTTTTCAAATGCGGTTTTAGCTTTTGCTCTTAGTGTAGTATTTTTATCGATATAAGGTTTTAACCATTCACTCTCATCAAAAGTTAACCCTCTATGAATCTTTTTAAGCTTTAGACCTAAACTTAAATATAACTTTAAATTTTCATGGTGTAATATATATTTATTTTTATTATCTAAATTAGGTATAAGTTTTTCAACTTTACCGGTCTTTAATCTTTCGGGAGCTAATGGAAAATCATTTTGCAAATCATGTAATTCTTTAGGATATTCTAAATCAACCTCTAATATACAAGGGCAACTTTGCCAGTTTTGTAAATTATTTTCATCTATCCATTTAAAATTTCCAATGGGAAGTTTTTGACACATTGCCCAACCATAAAGATTATTCGCATCTAAATAAGTAATAAATTTAGGTGGTTCATTTGGGTTATATTTTTTACCCATATATGAATTATTTGCTTTTGCAAATCGTTTAAAAATGGTTGAGATACCTCCTCTTATTCCGTTTTCAATAAATAAAATCATATCAGGGTCTGATAATAATTCTAATTCTACCTTAGTAGTTTTTAACATTGCCTTCCAAGCTAATCCCGGCGCTGTATAAAACCATGATGGATCTAATCCATAATAATTATAGCAAACATTCTTAAAATTTTCAAAGACATCCGCCAACAGTAAAACATCAGTCTTATTATATAAGTCATGGTAATCTTTAAAAGTTTTCATCTCGAAGGTATTCCATACATTTAATGCATGTTGATAATCCTCCTCCCCAATTCCACTATATTTAAGCTTTGAGTAAAATTTTCTTTGTTTGGGTAGCTTTGTTTCCTCTAATTTACTAAGGTTATCAAACCATTCATATGGGAATATACCCTTTTGAGAGACCAATTCAAGCTTTTCCCCCTCAAAATATTTCATAAGATTAGTCTTGTCCTCCTTAGCTAGAGTGCTAGCTAATTCATCTAAACTTTTACCTAGAAATTTTAAACTATCAAGGAATCTAATCTCATGCGTTTTAATTTTCTTTGTTTCTTTTTCCGTTTTCTTATCTTTAACAGTGTATTCTATTGGCACATTTTTAGACACGCTTATATATGTTTCCTTGTTTGTTGGTATACAACTCGTATCACCAGGTGTACTCATTAAGTCTTTTATAAATAAATGAGCATCATACTTACTATAATTATGAAAGAATATGGGTGTAAAAGTAGGTCTTCTACATTTTAAATTACACACACTGTGCGCAGCTCCCCTAAACTTTCCAGTATAATGGCAATGGTCTCTTACTTTTTTCATGTCTTCTTTACATTTTGAAAATGACTCCCCACATATCCAGCAGTTTTCTGCTTTATCAAACTCTCTTTTATCCTCAACTCTATAAATCATTTCCCTCGTTGGTATCCTATCTATTTCTTTTATAACCTTTTCTAAATCCTCTACGAATTTTTTAGATGCATTTTCGCCAGAATATTGAAAGATCTTAGAAGGGTAAACATTTTCATAAAGTGATTTAACATATGAACAATATCCTGAAACATTATGCTCATTAATTAATTTTGTCCCATTGCCTTTATTTTCGTTTTTCTTTTCTAATGTAGCCTCCATATCCGCATAAATTGTAAAAGGGTGTCTTTGTTGTTTATTAAAATTCTGAAAAGATATTTTGGTACCCTTTTTAGGTAAGTCTATTCTACAAGCATCTTTTTCACCACAATACTCTAAATGTTTATTTAAAGTTTCTTCTTTTCGAAAATGATTTAAACATCTTTCACAAATATAAGTTTTACCATTATGATCAGATATCTGTTTAGATAACAGTTTACTCATATTTTTAATTAAACAATAATGTTTTTTACCATCCTTCTCAAGAAGTAAAAGATTAATATGATGTTCTGTTTTATAAACTTCTTTACTTAGACTAAGTGGATAAACACCAGTGAAATAATTATACCCAAAAATTGATACGGATATAGATGGGTTTAGCGTTTCGAATTTAATTCTATCTTGAAGGGAAACAGGGTAATTAATCCCTTCCATATTTATAGTGTTTAATAATGGTCTTAGTCTATCAATTTTTTCAGGGTTATTATCTGTTGGATTCAAAGCTATAAGAATACAATAAGCAAAACACATATCATCATTCTTATTTATTGGATTAATAACACTTTTTGTATTTGCTATCTTAGGAGGAGTTGGGAACCAAGAATTTCCTTTTATTGGGTTATATGATACTGTGTGTAAAGAACTTTATAATAATCTTGTTTCATTTACTCAGTTGCTATATTAATTAATATCTGTTCCCCCATTTCATCATATAATTCATCCACATCATCCCCATCTAAATTAACAAATGGAAAACCAGAATCAAAATTCATCTCTTTTAAACGATTTTCAATAGAGTGCTTCATCATACATCTCATAATAAGTTTAACTTTTGTTTGGTGATTATTTCTCATAACATTGGTTAATTTATCTTTCGCTAAATCAAGGAAATCATCAGGTGTAAAAGCTCCTTTACCTTTTATAAGATATCGTTTGGTAAAACCTTTAAATGCTGATGGCCCTTCTTTAATCTCTATTTTATCTTTATCCTTATATAACTTATTTATTTTTTCTTTTAAAGTTTCTAAACTAGGTGATATTTTTTTTTTTTTTTTTTTTGAATTTCTCCAATACTATCTAAATAGTTCATCAACTCCTCAGCTGCGGCTTTAGGTGGAGTTGGTACCGAGGGTGGTGTGTAAGGTGTAGGTTTTAATAGAGGGGCTCCAAGATTACCAATATCATAATCTAATATTGGCGCTCCCCGATTAAGTAAGAGGTCAATTAATGGAGCTCTTCTAAGTCTTGAGTATCCTCTAATTCCTCGATTTTTAGATTCTTGTTTTAAGTCTCTTACTGTGAACCTCCTAAATTGATCAGCAGGACTATGAGGTATAGGATTACTTAGACGCCCAATTAATTCAGCTCTTCTAAGTCTTGAGTATCCTCGGATTCCTCTTGACTTGGCTAAATCTTTTAAACCTTGTACGGTATATATATTATAATTTTCCATTTTTATATATATAAAAAAAAAAATCTTAACTAAATGTCAAAAATAATTTTATTATGGAGTTACATAATAAAATTATTGAATGTTAATCTTATATTTATTATTCCAAACTCTTCCGTCCCATTTTATAACTGTTTGAGGACAACGATCTATAAATTTACCCGCCTTGTAAATTGATGGCAATATTATTATTTCACCAGTTTCAACATCCTCTAAACTGACTTTCTTAGGATTATGCTTAATAGTTTTTAATCTTTCAAACTTTGGATCCTCGCTTATTTCTTTTTCAGGCAACTTAGGAGACACCTCCGGTAACAATCCATGTTTTTTCACCAACTCAACTAAGCGTTTTTTATCCCAGTATGAGCAGAAATTTATATTGTTTTCTTTAAGAATTTTTTTTTTAAATCTATAATCTTTATCATTTTTATATATAAGAAAAAAATATCTTAATACACTACAAACATTTTATTTCCATCAGACTGAAAGTTAATAAACTTATCACAAATAATAATAGCATATGCCTCAGTGTTTGCGGGTACATTTGCGCCGAAAGTTGCCTTAATTTGGATATCACTAGCAGAATATTTTAATTTCTCGCTTTGTTTGGAAACGTCAAACACAAACAAAGGATATAGAGTTTTATAATCTGAGGGGTTAATGTTAGGGTTTGATGTTAATTCATCCATATTATAAAACTTAGATCTGAATAAAGCAGCATCTCCATACACCCTACTAAATTGGTGTTTACCAAATGAAAGATTGTAGTCAACCGCAGGGTATCGGGTAGTATTTAACGTAACACAGATATTTTTAACGTCTACATTGTCGAATATGGATGGATTTCCCCTTGATTACCAATTGTATTAGTCTGAAAGCCGACAATGATAAAACGTGGTACCTCAGGAGATGATTTAACGGAAAGTCTCCAGGTAAATGATGTTGCCTGAGAAACTGCGATAGAATCACACTGCCTCATTCTATATCCAACCGATAATTTTTCTTTGTTCTGGATAATTTTATAAAGTGCCATCTTCTCATTATCCGCAGGTATCACGTGAGGCATAAACCAAGATATTTTATCTAGTGTAATTTTACCAGCATCAACACCAGCAGCCCTATAAATCGCATTATTATCACCATTTCTTGTTAAGGTGAGAGTTTGTTTCATTCCATATAATATCTTATCATAATCTTCACAAAAACCGAATATATGTTTTAATGGAACTCTGAAGCTGAAGGTACCTGTTGGATCTGGACTATCAACGATGTATAATTTTCTTGCATTCCAACCTACGTTTTCACCAGGATCGGCAGTAGCTCCAGTATCCTTATACCAACATTGATTTAACCCTTGTGATTTAGAAAAATCATCCGGATATTTTAATAACCCAAGCATTGTAGTAGCCTGGCCAGGGTGTGTTAATGATTCAATATCCATACCAGAAAGTTGATACCTAATATTTTTAAACAGATGCATCATAGCATTGTTTGTTAGAGAAATGTTGTCAGCAGCTGCGTAAGCAGTTCCATCAGCTTTTGTTAAACGACCTTCTATAAGTAAATAACTATCACTAGGATGAGTAAAAATATCTTGGGTTTCAATACTAATCCTAATATCTCCTGAGTTGTTGAGATTTGCGCCAGTGATCGGTTCATACTCATGATGTTCATACTCATCAATGCTAACATCTTTTGGAATTGGTTCGGTAACTTTTAAAATTGAATTGACAGATTCTGAAATATTCATTTTTTATTATTGCAATTATAATTTTAAATAAAAATTATAATTGTATCACTTTTACTTAAAACTCTAACCAAAGCTGGGGAAAAGCTTTATCTTCACTATTAACAAACACACCTTTAAGTTTAATTTTATTTAGTGTATTTTCTGAGGTAAATGTTTTCTTTTTAGGGTAAATTCTATTTCCGTATACAAGTGTTACAGGGGTTATATTGTACTCTTCTAAATGTTTATTTACTTTTTCCTCAATTTCTTTCATTACGTTTACTTTACTAGGAGGCAACTTTATAACAGCTTTTTGATGTTTATAATCTGTGTTAATAATTTCAAGAATCTCACAGTCTTTTAGGTTTAAAGATGCATTTTGTATATGAATAGTACTACTTCTGTATTTTGAATAATATTCACGATCAAATATTAAGTTTGACATTCTCTTTTTTTATATAATAAATATAATCTTCTTAAGTTATTTATATTTTTTCTTCATACTACCTTAATGCCTGCTCCACTGTTTAATTTTTTAACTAAGTCTTGAATAGCTATGGCACTTCCATCTATTAATGTATTAATATTTTGTGTTTTAGGGGTATCTGTTGGTTTTGGTATTGCATTATATTTTTGTAAAATTTTCTTTGATTTTGGTGTTAAAGCTTTTGTAACTAATTTCTTTCCTGCTTCTACAGCTGCACTCTTTCCAACCTCTAAAGCTTTCTTTGCTCCTTCCTTAGCTACACTCTTTCCCACATCAAGGGCAGAAGATGCTATTTGTTTACCTGCGCTACTTGTAAAAAGCCTCGCTAAAAAGTTAGCAATGCTGTCAAAGATTCCAGTACCACCGTATGAATACCTTCTTTTAAATCCGTATTTCTTATTGACAATCATTTTTATAGTATAGACATTAAATTTTTATAAGCGTCTGAATTTAAAACACCTTGTCTTTTTAATTCATCACAAATACTCACTAACTCATTTCTTACACCTGTGTTACCTGCTTCTTTACTTGCCAATAACAGATCTAGTCTTTTTATTAATGCGTTAGGGTCAGATTGGATAACAATGATACCCTTTCCTTCATAAAATCTTCTATTATCCCAAATAGGTCTAAGTATAGTAAGCCATTTAACACTTTTAGAAGATTTAGGATAATTACTTTCTGGGTTGTTGTCGCGATAAATGGAGTTGGTTTTTACCATCAAATTCGCGTAATTAACATAATCTTCAGTAGTATAAAACTTACTATCCGGCTGTTTAGATATGATTAACTCCCATAAACCAGGGGTACCATTATATTCCTCCTTTCCCACAATAATATTATTGTCTTGAATAGCAATTGATTTGTTTCCAATATAAAACTTACCTTTTCTGTCATATATTCCAAACGTTCTATCAGCTTCAGACTTAGTAGCAAACTTTCTTAAATAGTCTTCTGCTATTTGACCAATAAATATTGGAACTCCTTCTTCTTCTTCTGATGGTTTATCATAAGCTGTGACAGAAGGAAAGGCTGGGAACTTAATAGCTTGTGGCAACTGTTCGATACCCTCTTTAATAGGCCTAAGTCCCTCTGTAATCTCCTTTGTTGTAGCTTTTTGTGTTTCCGTAATATGTTTAAAAAACTTTGAAATATCAGTTTGGAGCTGTTGTTCACCTGTTCTCTCCGCTAGTAGATTATACCTTATATTCTTTTTTGTTTCAAGATACTCTTTTACAATTAAGTCCCTTTTTGCAGGATCAGTGATTTTTAAAAAAGACATTTTTTAAATTATTAAAATAATTTTTTATCCTAGTTTTAACATAATTTTTAACATAATTTTTAACATAATTTTTATCACGTTTCATAACTAAAGCTGCATGAAAACTTTATTTTTCTTGGTTTGTTACTACTTCTACGAGGGAGCGGTACGATTCTTTTCAACCAACCTCCGAAAGGACTCATGCGCTTCTTGCCTCCCTCTCTCAATTAAACTTTCTTCATTTTCATTAGATATCTTTTTCTTAGTTTTTGTTCTTATCTCATCCTTCATCTTCTTATACTTCTCTTGTTCTTCCATGATAAGTTTAAACTCTTCATCTGATATATGATCGTCAACTAAAGCTTTAGATATATGTGAAGCAGTTGTATCAAGCTTAGCATCAGCTATCATCCGAATCTTTTGATGCTTTTCTCCTTTTGTTTTTGAATTCCTTACTACATACTTACCTACCATTGAGAGTAATCCGGTTGCTGCACTTGTAATTTCTAAACCTAATGCTATTGGTACCGCTACAACTGTACCCAATAATATGGCTCCCCCAACACCTGAAACCATTGTTAGCCCGATTAATGCTGTATCAATATTATCTACAACTCTTGCGGCTCTAAAATATTTCTTGGCTAGGGCTTCTCTTTTTTGAACTTCATTTTCAAGAAACTTCTGTACTTCGGATATCTTTAGTAAACGGTAGGAATGACCTTTATCATCTCCTATTGCGTGCATCTCAATAGATGGGGCTGAAGGTGATAATTTTGGATAAATATTCTCTTTCATCTCCATTTTTAATTAAAATTATTTTCTTTACTTGCCAATAACAGATCTAGTCTTTTTATTAATGCGTTAGGGTCAGATTGGATAACAACGATACCCTTTCCTTCATAAAATCTTCTATTATCCCAAATAGGTCTAAGTATAGTAAGCCATTTAACACTTTTAGAAGATTTAGGATAATTACTTTCTGGGTTGTTGTCGCGATAAATGGAGTTGGTTTTTACCATCAAATTCGCGTAATTAACATAATCTTCAGTAGTATAAAACTTACTATCCGGCTGTTTAGATATGATTAACTCCCATAAACCAGGGGTACCATTATATTCCTCCTTTCCCACAATAATATTATTGTCTTGAATAGCAATTGATTTGTTTCCAATATAAAACTTACCTTTTCTGTCATATATTCCAAACGTTCTATCAGCTTCAGACTTAGTAGCAAACTTTCTTAAATAGTCTTCTGCTATTTGACCAATAAATATTGGAACTCCTTCTTCTTCTTCTGATGGTTTATCATAAGCTGTGACAGAAGGAAAGGCTGGGAACTTAATAGCTTGTGGCAACTGTTCGATACCCTCTTTAATAGGCCTAAGTCCCTCTGTAATCTCCTTTGTTGTAGCTTTTTGTGTTTCCGTAATATGTTTAAAAAACTTTGAAAGATCAGTTTGGAGCTGTTGTTCACCTGTTCTCTCCGCTAGTAGATTATCCCTTATATTCTTTTTTGTTTCAAGATACTCTTTTACAATTAAGTCCCTTTTTGCAGGATCAGTGACTTTTAAAAAAGACATTTTTTAAATTATTAAAATAATTTTTTATCCTAGTTTTAACATAATTTTTAACATAATTTTTAACATAATTTTTATCACGTTTCATAACTAAAGCTGCATGAAAACTTTATTTTTCTTGGTTTGTTACTACTTCTACGAGGGAGCGGTACGATTCTTTTCAACCAACCTCCGAAAGGACTCATACGCTTCTTGCCTCCCTCTCTCAATTAAACTTTCTTCATTTTCATTAGATATCTTTTTCTTAGTTTTTGTTCTTATCTCATCCTTCATCTTCTTATACTTCTCTTGTTCTTCCATGATAAGTTTAAACTCTTCATCTGATATATGATCGTCAACTAAAGCTTTAGATATATGTGAAGCAGTTGTATCAAGCTTAGCATCAGCTATCATCCGAATCTTTTGATGCTTTTCTCCTTTTGTTTTTGAATTCCTTACTACATACTTACCTACCATTGAGAGTAATCCGGTTGCTGCACTTGTAATTTCTAAACCTAATGCTATTGGTACCGCTACAACTGTACCCAATAATATGGCTCCCCCAACACCTGAAGCCATTGTTAGCCCGATTAATGCTGTATCAATATTATCTACAACTCTTGCGGCTCTAAAATATTTCTTGGCTAGGGCTTCTCTTTTTTGAACTTCATTTTCAAGAAACTTCTGTACTTCGGATATCTTTAGTAAACGGTAGGAATGACCTTTATCATCTCCTATTGCGTGCATCTCAATAGATGGGGCTGAAGGTGATAATTTTGGATAAATATTCTCTTTCATCTCCATTTTTAATTAAAATTATTTTTTTTAAAACAGAGCCGCTAAATTGTGTAATAAACAAGACACAAAAGCTCGTTTTCCTCAATTGTTACATTTTTGCTAGAATTGTTTGTAATAGCAATTATAATATCCGCGGTATCCTCAAGGTTAACCTCATTTTGTAAACTGCACCGTTTAAATTTCAAGGAGTAAGCTAAGCTTGTTAACACAACTCCTTTAGTCATCATAAACCCAAACCCTAAAAGTATTTGTTTTACTTCCTTAGGTTTTAGTATAATCTTCTCTTGACTAAAAATTTCCCAGGTTACCGTATTTACTTTTCGAGGTGTATGTTTTATACCTTGCAATGGGCGCCAAAATATAGTTTTATGTTGATTAGCAGTATTATGTTTTATACCAAATTTGTGTATATCCATTTTTATTTTTACTTGTTACAAATAATATTTAAATATTATTATTATTTATAACATTACAATATAACTTAACCACGACTTCTAAAAACATGAGAGCCATCATTATAAGAAACTTTAAATAAAGGTTCATTTTTTGTGATAGTAGTCTTTCTATTAGAAATATTTTTTATAAATATAAATATATCATCTCTTGTAACTGATCTATTGCCTTCCACGTGTATTAGACCTTTTAAGGATAAATTATCTTTAAGTACAGTTACAATTTTATCATCATTATTATTATTATTAGGTGTAATACATCCAAGCCCAAGTTGCAATTTTACTTTTTCTAAAGGTTGTAGTATTATTTCACTTTGTGAATATACTTCCCATGTATTTTCTGTTATTTTTTTTGGTGGATATTCCAAATTTTGTAAAGGAAACCAAATTACTCCTTTTAAATTTTCATTATCTTGAAAATCACAATTATATATACGTATCATTTTTAATTATGTATTATTTTTTTATATTAATATTTTTTATAAGATAGCTCCTAAGATAGGGACATTAGCAAATGGACTATTAGGCCCAAACAAAAACCCTTTTCCGTCATAAATTTCCCCTCCTTGATTTAAATAAAAACCTTTACCAACATACTTTAAACCTTTACCTTTGTATGGCTCTAAGAATAATCCACATCCATCAGTTTCAACTTTACAAACACAATCCCCTTTTTTAAGATAAAGACCCGACCCCATTGCTTTTTGTACCCCTGTTTGAGCTAATCCAGAGAGAGCACCAATACCTAACGCAGGTAAAACGGTTTTTGCAATCATTGGTAAAGCTCTAGCAGCTAACCCGGCCAACATTCCGATAAAACCTCCCTCTATTTTCATATTATGTTTAAGTTGTTTCACAGACATTTTAATAGTTATACCCTTACCCTCCTCATAGGCTTTAGCTATTCTTTTTGCTTGTTAATTGGTAATTGCTAAAACATCATTACCTTTTAAATCTTCATGTCCTAAACGTATACTTACCGGGCAACTAGCTTTAAGAGCATGTAGAAGCTTTTCCTTTTGTCCTTCTGATATATTTACTTTAACAGTAGTGTAACTTGTCATTTTTATATATAATTCTTTTTTTATTTTATCTCGCTTCTCTAATATGGAATCTAATTGTTAAATTTTCACCTCTAAGATTTAGTAAATTGCCATCTTGATCTGTAATATTTACCACTAGGCTATGTATTTCATGTAATGTTAATGGTAAGTATACTAAATTAAGTGGTGACTCAATTATCTTATATCCAGGTGCAACATCTGGGAAAAAAGAGTAAATCGTATTTTTTGTTGAACCATTAACATAACTTCCAGAAATAATATCTATGTTAACAAGCAAACTATTTATACTAAGAATGTTAACTACATTCTCCGACTCGTAAAATCCTTGTGTATATTTAGCGTGAGTAAATCCTAATACTTTAGCAATAGAGTTAGGTTGATTAAAATCCACTTGATAACCATTTTCTAGAGTAAGAACAGACTTTAAGGTATTGGTGTTTGCAGAAATGTTAATATAATACTCTTCATTAACTTCATCGTAATGGCATTTTTTTCTCATTTCCTGGTGAATGGTATCATTAATGTCAATAAGGTCATAACTTCCCTCAGGTATTTTTATTTTAATCCATGAATTACCATTATCTGGAGAATAAACGAATATGTTGTTTGTTGTATCAATGTTTGGAAAAGAGTAGTAAGTTTCAAGGTTTACTAAAGCTATTTCATATATTTTATCCTTTTCCAGCTGAATAGGGAGGTTAAACCTTGTTCTAAAACGTGTTTTGTTGTCGCTTACTATAATTTGAAATGATGTTTTATGTTCTGTATTTTTTACAATTTGTTTTAAAAGTTCTTCCATTTTTTATAATTAATATTTTTTTATTATACTGTCTTAGGTATGTAAAAGTTGTCAAAACCGTTCCTATACTTCCCATTATTTTTTTTACTGGTTAAATCGATAATAGCAAAGCCGTGCGGTCTTTCCCATGCCTTTTTACAAAATTCCCTAAATTCATCCTTTGACATATCATCACCTACATGATCACTATAAATATGGTTAATGTTTTTTAGGTCTTGTCGGAAAAGACAAATAAAATTAGCGTTTTCTCTAATAGTTTGCCTTGGTAGTCTAAAATAATTCTGTGAGAGGTAAAAACAATCTACGTTACTATGTCTTCCCCGAATGTAGTAACACTCACATTTATTCTGTTTTTCTAAAAGTAAATCATCAAAAATCATTAAATTTTTATTTTCTGAGTTTAACTCTCTCGGATCAGGTACATCACTCGCATTTTCAAAAAAGTTACAATTTATATCCGATATGTTTTTAAACGATTTAACCCATTCCTCAACTAAAGCAGTAGGGCATACGTTTAATTCTTGTATTTTTTCACGCATGTTAAACAACTTTAAAATACATTCTTTTGGTAGTTTTTCTTCAAAAGCCTTTTTTAGTATTCGGTATTCTGGTTGAAAAAGAGTTTTTCCAAAAACAGTTAAATCATTATAGTCGAGCCATCCCGGTCTAAGTAAAAGGTTTAGCAATAGAGTAGTTTTACCACATCCTGATTTACCTATAATTAAACCTCTGATACTTTTTGGTAAAAGAGAGTGATTAAATCTCTTTGATACTACTTCATTCCATGATAAGTTTACAATATCCATTTTATATAACTTTTTTAATTTTTATATAAAAAAATGTATTGTGTTAAATGTAAAAAAGTTACTGATACAAGTGTCATAAACTATACTGTTGCTAAAAATGGAAGAAATATGAAACGTGGGAAATGTATGGTTTGCGGAATAACTAAAACTCAGTTTGTTAAGACGACAAAGGGAGGATCATTGCTAAATAAAGCTATAAATAATTTACCTTTTGAAATGCATCTCCCTGGGCATAATTTTACGGGACCTGGCACTAAATTAAAGAAAAGACTCAATCCAGATTTAACACCAAAGAAATGGAGTAAACCAATAAACCGCGTTGATAAAGCTGCTTATCATCATGATGTTTGTTATCTTCAGAATAATGACACTGCCACAAGAAACGCAGTGTGTGATAAGAATATGTTAACAGAGTTAAAAGGTATTTACAATCCTACTATTAGAGAAAAGATGGAAAGGGGCTTGGTAGGTAAACTCATTGGAACGAAGATGAAATTTGGAATGGGAGTTAAAAATAAAAAATACCAGCATGATAAATTTAGCGGAAGAATTACATAAACCTGTAAGAAGAAAATTTAAGAAAAGGAGAGTTATAGTAAATGGTATAGATAAGATATGGACTGTTGATTTAGTAGACATGCAAGCATTTTCTAAGTTTAATCACGGTGTAAAATACCTTCTCGCTGCTATTGACATCTTTTCTAAATACGGATGGTTAGTGCCATTAAAAGATTAAACGGGGAAATCTGTTACTATAGCATTAAAAAGTATTTTTAAGGAGAGGAAACCGGAAAAAATGTGGGTGGATAAGGGTAAAGAGTTTTATAACAAAGATGTAAAAGACTTGGTTGAATTGTATTCTACTGAAAATGAGGAAAAATCTAGTGTTGTTGAGAGATGGATTAGAACAATGAAAGAAAAAATGTGGAAGTATTTTTCTGCTCATTCTACAAATATTTACATTGACGTGTTAACTGATCTCGTTAAAGAATATAATAACTCAAGGCATTCATCTATTAAGATGACTCCAGTAAATGCGAGTAAAAAAGAAAATGAAACCAAAGTTTGGAGAAATCTTTACCCCGATAATCTCGAAAAAAAAGATATAAAGCCTAAGTTTTCCATTGGAGACAAAGTAAGGATAACTAAAAAGAAAAAGACTTTTGAGAAAGATTATAAAACAAGATGGACAGAAGAGGTTTTTACAGTTTCTGAAGTAAAACATACGTCACCTGTAACATATAAAATTAAGGATCTTAATGGAGAAGAAATACAAGGTACCTTTTATGAACCTGAACTGCAGAAAACCAGTCAGGAGCTGTATAGGAAAGAAAAGGTTATTAAAAAAGGAAAAAAGAAATCTCTTGTAAAGTGGAAAGGTTATCCCGATGAATTTAATTCATGGGTTGACAATAAAGACATTAGAAATATTTAACTATAAAAAAATGTTAAATATTTCGATTGAAAACGTAATTTTACCAAATAAACCATTAAATAATTTCGAGTTAGAAGATGCTGTAAAAAGATTAGAGATACCTTATTTTAGAGGAGTCTTTTTACGAGATACATTACCGAGAAAACCAAATAAAAAAGAATGTGGTATATTAAACTTTGATAAAAGTGGTGGATCTGGTACCCATTGGGTTGCTTGGTATAAAAGCGATAAAACTAAAATTTATTTTGACAGTTATGGCATACAGCCACCTAATGAAATTCGAGAGTACCTAAAAAGTTCAATACAGTACAATACTGATCAATTACAACAAGCTGGGGAGGTATTTTGTGGGCATTTATGTTTATACATTCTAAAAGAGTTAAGCTCGGGTAAAAATTTTCAAAATGTTTTAAATAAACTTTTTTAGCAATATAAAAAATGCCGGTTGATAAATTCGGAAGAATGAAAGAAGATAAAATAAGCGGTGGTGGTGTGTCACTCGCTTACATAAATAATAATTTTTTACGTAAAGATGGAACAACCGTAGTTACTGGTTCTATAAACATGAATGGTAATGGTAATACATTAACGAGGGTTAGTAATCCGGTAAATCCCCAAGACATTGCTACAAAACATTACGTTGATGAAAATTCTGGGGGGTTATTAAAAGAAAATGGTGGATACCAAGCCCTTGGATTTATAAATATGGGTTTCAATGAAATAAGAAATGTTAAGGAGCCTACAGAACCAAACGAAGCAGGTACTAAAAAATACGTGGATAGAAGTGGTAAAGCAATAGTAGAGAACCGAGATGGTACCTTTTCCGCTATTGCAAATATAGATATGCAGGAGTATACTTTAACTAATCTTTTGGATCCCGCAGATGCCCAAGATGCAGCAACTAAAAGATATGTAGACAGCGCAAATAGAGCTTTCGTTTATGGAGCTGGTAGGTATATGGCAGTTGATGACATTTCTATGGGAGGACGAAGAATTAACAATGTTGGAAGTCCTTTGGAAAATGATCAAGCTGTAAATAAGTTTTACGTAGATACCGTTGTTAAGGTGGCTACTGCGGGTGAAAAAGCTTTGACTAAAAAACAAGATGGATCTTTTTCAATGGCTGGTGGAATAGATATGAATGATAACCCGATTACTGGATTACCTAATCCTACATCACGTGATGCTGCTGCCAATAAAAATTATGTTGATAATGGTGGAGCTATCGTAAAAAATCCAAATGGAAGTTTCACGGTGGTGGCTGACATAGATCTTCAGGGTTTTTCTATAAAAAACGCGGCAACCCCGGTAGAAGAGAGAGATTTAGCAACAAAATCCTATGTGGATAAAAAAGTATCCCTTCCTTCTCTCATAGGCCCTAAACCTATTATAACCGTGTGGGCTGAAGAACAAGGGGGGATTGTAGATGGTAATTATGAGTTCTCATTCGGTAATGGTAATTCGGGTCGCAATCATCGTTTAGGAGGTTACTGCATGAGTGCACCGGGTAGAATTATAAGAGGAAGTTTAACATTTGTTAAAGATAACTATAACTCACTAGAAGAGGTACAAGTTAATATTGCGGTAAACGGAATAGAGCAGGTTGATTACTCTATTATTGAAAAAGCGGATGAAGTTTGTAGCTGTACGATTTTTCCGAGGGCGTTGGAGGTAAAGCAATGCGACATCGTAAACTTTGTTTCAAAAACAACCGACCGTGATGTAATACACGCTTACATATCTATTTTGATAGAGTTAGACTTATAAAAATATAACTTTGTTTATAAAAGTTATATTTTATATCAAATGACGAAGTAAAAAATGCTATAATTTCGCTCATATAGCTATATGGGCTAAAAATATGAGACACGTTAACTAGGATGTTGTTTAGCGGCATAACCATAGATGTGGTTGAGATTAGATTTATCAAAAATAGGGAATTTCGCTCATATAGGTATATGGGCTAAAAATACGAATCGTTGGGATGTAGTAATAAGCAGGGATATGGTTAGTTTTAGATTTAAGCAGGGAGATGGTTAGTTTTAGATTTAAGCAGGGAGATGGTCAGTTTTAGATTTAAGCAGGAATATGGTTAGTTTTAGATTTAAGCAGGGAGATGGTCAGTTTTAGATTTAAGCAGGGAGATGGTCAGTTTTAGATTTAAGCAGGGAGATGGTCAGTTTTAGATTTAAGCAGGGAGATGGTTAGTATAATATTTTAATCATACACATGGTTAAAATGTTAATTTAAGCATACACATGGTTAAAAAACTAGCTTTTTCGTAGATGGTCAAATTTGTGGTTAAAACCCAGCTCTCTCCTTTTATATCTACTTTTAACCATTAGCAAAAAGTTTCGACCCAGATCAGCCTTCGCAGGCTGACATAGGTCGGCACTATTTGCAGATGCATTAAGCCCTCTTTTCACATAGCATAGCTCTGTTAATATTTTTGTTCAGTTTGTAGGCATTTAAAGTGGCTTGTGTGACGTAAACTATAAGTAAAGCGGAGAGTGTAGACTAAGATTAGACTGCAGGTTCTGTCTGGTCTTGGTCTACACTCCCAACAAAACACATCCCTCGTCCCGAGTTACAGGATAAAGGTTAAAACTAGTTCAGTTGTACTTGACAAACGACCGCATCCGACACAGAAAAAAAACACCAACTAGCAAAATACAGAGGCAATAGGCAATGCCTAGGGGGAGCCTTGACCGCAGGAAACAGACATATTCGACTTGTCAAAAGAAATGAGCCATGCACTGGCAAAAGGGAGCTTAATGCATCTCCCTGATGCATTATACCAAGCAAGGCATCTCATAATTATGGATCCATATACTAGTAATCCATTTTGCCCCATTCCTCTCCCACCGCTGACCATTGTTTCGACGATAATAATGTGGGAAAGCAGCCAGTGGCTTGGAAAGAGAATTGCCCGAAGTACTGGTTAAAGAGACTCCAGGAACGCATGGATAGGTGCACTGGCCGCCGCGATATAACTGAAATAATATTGAAAACGGCGTTAAACACCATACAATCAATCAATCAATCAACCATTTTGCCCAACTGCCGGCCGAATCCTGACGTGGAATGATATTTGCACATACAGGAAACTGACCAATAGCAAAAAGTTTCGACCAGGCCAGCCTGCGCTGACAGCGCAGACTGGCCTGAATCGATACTTTTTGTAGATACCCTAAGACTCATTAAAGAGGCCCTGATACTCATTTTCAGCCAGTTTTAACTCATTTTGTCTTTATTTTATCAAACTATAGTCATTCTCATATCTTCATGCCAAATAATGCGCCTCACGGTTGCAAGGTTGGTTAGATTACGGTCGATAGAAAATGCATTTCGCTGAGTTGCGGCCTACCATGTAAACAGACACGTCGTTTCCGGTTTTTGAATCGAAGATTTCGATATGTCCGTTATACACTCGGGTAGATTCGTATGATGATCATGCATTCTGTCACGTGACTACATTTGACCTTCGCCCTGTGTCTAATGAGGTAAACGAAGGAAAATGGAGGGTTCTCTGTTGCAGCTTCGATTTTCAGACGGAGGTCGCGGCCTATATATGCAAATTACACCGTATCTGACTCTAGGCGGAAACCAACGATAAATTTCCGTGACGCACCGCTATTGTTTACAGCTCCGATCGTCAGCCAGTTTTCTTCTGACCAATGTTCGGTTTCTAATACAAATCTCTCTGTTTCTTTTTTTCAAGTACACCATATATGTCAGTAATTTATCCATGTTTACACAAAGGACTGATTTCTGTACCATTCTAAATTGTTTGAAATTTAACAGCGTTTTCGTTCACCGGCTGTAGACGGGCATCTTTAAACAGAGTATGGCCCAAATGCTTCAAGCACAACTAGTATTTACAAAGGAGTCCTACAAAAACTAAGACTGGAAGATGAGAGGGTAAATCTTTACCAAAAAACAAAATCCCACACGTGTTCTTATTTGAAACACTGCTTGACGAGGAAGTCAAATGTTCCTTAACTATTTACCATACAATTCCTTACTGTTGATGACCCTGAGGGAAAAGCTTTTCGAAAAACATTTTCGGAAAAGGAGAAAATGCTGGTATTCAACAATTTTCCTCTTTTCCCAAAATTTTTTCTACCCTTTGAATGACAAGTTTTACGTTTTAAGTAACATTTAATTTGTGATCTGCAAACGCTTTCAGTTTGGACAACACTAACATTTTTCGTCTGAAAAAGGGTTATATGATTGGATTTATGAATGTTGTGCTAGCTCCCAACATTTTCTCCTTTTTCCTATAATGTTTCAAAATCCCTGTTTTTAGGGGTCCAAGAACCCGGAATCGTTTCGTAAAGCGTTTAAATTCTTAACCAAACGTGACAAAATTGTTAACTTGCCTAAATTGAAAACATTTGCAGACGACATGAATGTGACTCAAAAACTGAAATTTATTTTCGAAAAGGTCGAAAACATTTTAGAAGAAAGAGAAAATGCTGGTTACTAGCATTTTCTCCTTTTTCCACAATGTTTTCTAGTCTTCTTTAGGTTCGTCAAAACTCGGGATTGTTCGAAAATGGGTTAACTACTATACATGTGTGAACCGATGTCGACAACAATTACGTACCCTGCCTATATATTTTCTCAGAAAAATACACTCGTGCTTATTTTCGTCGAAGAAATCCTCAAATACGTTTTAGGAGTTTTTGTTTATGTTGTTGTAAACTATTAAGTCTATTTACAAACTTTACTTCTTCGCAACGAGGTTTGTTATATATACTGAACCAAAAAAGAAACTTCCCCTGTGTTTAAGTGCAAATGCAAAGTTATTAAAAAAATCAAAATATCAGATGACCTACATATATTCGGGCGAACGATTATGTGTCCGATAAAACAAATTTTAACTCGATTGAAAGCATTTTGCAGAAGAAACCCGCTGAAAGCGATTTTCACGTGCATGCACGGACCAGTATAATTCGTGTACATTTTTTGAAACCTTTCAGTCTAATTTTATAGACTTTCATGTCAATAATAAAAAGACGTTGAAAAAAATTAAATTCTTGTTAGTTTCCTTTATTTTTGATATGCCTAGAATTCCACAAAATTTGCGCGAACGTGCCATTGGCATGCTTAATGCTGGTATGACGATGAATGCTGTTGCTATGAATATTGGATGCTCCACTCGTGCTATTCGACACCTTAGGCAACGTTTTCAAGCAACAGGGCGTACGGAAGATCGACCACGTAGTGGACGTCCTCGCGTCACGACGCGCGGCCAAGACCGCTATATTCGGAACACCCACCTGTGCAATCGCTTCCAAACTGCCACAGCCACTGCTACTAACACCCCTGGTACACATAACAACCGTATATCTGCCCACACTGTGCGCAATCGCTTGCGCGAGGGTGGGCTACGTGCACGTACGTCGTCCATACGTTGGTTGTGTTTTGACGCGACGTCACCGCGTAAATCGTGTTAATTGGGCACGTACACACCAACGCTGGCTTAGACAACAATGGAATAGCGTTCTTTTCTCTGACGAGTCCAGGTTTTCCATTCATCGAGGTGATGGCAGGGTTCGAGTATACCGTAGGAGAAATGAACGTTATGCCGACTGTTCCGTACTTGAACGAGATCGTTTTGGGGGTGGGGGTTCTGTCTTGGTCTGTGCGGGCATTGCACATGGCTTTCGCACTAATCTCGTCGTTATCGAAGGGAATTTGAATGCCCAACGCTACCGAGATGAAATTCTTGCGAGGCACGTTATCCCACTGTTTCAAAATAATGCCAATATCACTCTTTTTCAGCATGAAAATGCTACAAGCCATACAGCTAGGGACAATGTGAATTTCCTCAGGGCGAATTACATTGCATTTATTAATACTGGCCTGCCAAAAGCCCTGATCTGAATCCCATTGAACACCTTTGGGATAATTTGGACCAGCGTGTTAGACGTCGCCCTATTCCACCGTCAAACGTCATTCAGCTAAGACAAGCCTTAATTCAGGAATGGAACAACATTCCACAAGCCGAAATCAATACACTTATCCGTTCTATGCGCCAACGATGCCAGGCAGTCCTTCATGCTGAAGGTGGTCATACCCGGTATTAATTTGTGATTTTGGTCAGCGACCCCTTCCGCATTTTAACTACCATTTCACTACTTTTGGATAAACCCTCAGCAATAATTTTTTTTCACACAAAGTCGCAATAAAATACTCTTTCAATGCATATAAATTTAGTTAAATCCTGATTTTTATATTTGTGTATATCTGCACTTAAACACAGGGGAAGTTTCTTTTTTGGTTCAGTATATATTCCTGGATTTTGTATTCCTAAGCGCTTTTTGGACTTTTCAGCATTAACCTTTCAGCCCAATAGGCGAAAACGGGTGCTTTTGCAAACGGAATAGATCTAGATCAGACTGTACGAAACGAAAAAGATAGTCAACAAGGTGCATCAAAAGTATCTAAATAAAAATTTACTAGTATTAGTAAGAGTATATGACCACTAGGCCGCCCGCAGACGACGTCGTTATTCAAGCGTACCACTTGTGAAAACATTGTAACAAAAAAAAAAAAGGAGAGAAAATGTTCGCTTTTGTTGGTAAAGGGTTAAATAATTTTCGTCGAAAATGCCATGGTGTGCGCAGATATTTTTCAGAATTTAATATTTTTGTTAACCTTCCCTCGCAGCTGATTTCAAACTCAGGTTATTACTAATTTCCGATCTGTTTATTTGTCTTTATTTGTATTGAAGCAAAGATTTTATTGGGTTACCGGGCGACGCGACATCGACTTTTAGAAACAATCTCCGACTATTTCCATCCTTATTGCATGCGCTATTCGATTCTCCTGCGGGAAATATAGATCAGGGCCCGTGCATTGTACAAATTTACAGTCCGATACTTTGTAAGTTTTGAAAGTAAAACCAGTTTTGACCTAGGACTATTTTATCGTTACTTTCGAACGAAAAAACGAAATAACTTTTTTTTTTTTTCATTAGTCAAAGAGTACAACTATACAAGTTTCTTAATTCTCTTTCGACTTCATTTTAAATCTCACCATAAACAGTTTCGAAATGCTATTTGTTTATTCCCAATCGTACTTACAACTCTTTATTTCATAGACCATCCTCCCCCCCCCCCCTTTCCCCCGCTACCACTTTGGTATACTGGAATTGGGTTTGTCCGTCTGCTCGTCCTTCAGTAGATGCAATTTTGTGTCTCTCTTGACTGGCTAACCGTAGTGTCCTTGGACAAATCATTTATCCCCATAGATAACCACCACGAGTAACATAAAAAAAAAGCTGAGGCAAAATATGAAAGTGCTCGTTGCGCGCAATTTCTCCTTTTGCCTCGATGCAAATGACTGAAAAGATTCAAGACGTCAAAAGTCGTCTTCAGGGCGTATCACGTTTAATCTGCCAATCTTCGAAATTAGGTTTTCATGCTGCAGATTATAGTTTTTATTATGTGCTGGTCTCCGAATAAAGAAGGATTTTTCCAACTCTATTAATCCTTTACCAGTCCCATATTCTAACGACTTCCGAGAAAAAAAATCTTTGGAAACATTTTTGGAGAAAGAGAAACTACCGGTAAACAGCATTTTTTTCCTCTTCCCATAATGATTTCTACCCCATTGTAGGCAAATCCCATCATTTGAGCCACATTTGATTTGTCGTCTGTAAATGCTTTCAGTTTGGACACGTCTAAGATTTTGTCTTGTCATAAAAAGTTAACTCTTTAAAAGACGACAACATTTTAGATTCGTTGAAATTAAAGAAGAAAAAATCAAATGTGGCCTAGATAAAGGAATTTGTTTGCGAAAGGGTAGAAAATATTGTTGGAACAGAAGAAAATAAAGAACATGTTTATCTTCCTTTCCCACTTTCAAAAATTCGGCTTCCTTAGAGTCGATAAAACACAGGACTTTTTGGTAAAGGACTGAAGCTAGAGACCGTTTAACCCTTCCAATGCCATAGACGAAATCAAGGGCTTTTGTGGACGGCATAGATCTGTGCAGTCTGATCTTTGATCTGTACCGTCCGCTTGCTTTGTCAAACCCATATGGCTTGCAACACGCGAAAAGGGGCATTCGGACATTTGCGTAAAGTGTCGTCTCGGATCACCCTGCGCGGACTCCGAGACGGCACTTTACGACTACATTAGATTTTGTGTTACAATAGACTTGCGTAAAACAGAAAATTACATAAAAACGGAAAGTGTCCTCTCGGATCAGCCTGCGCGGACTGCGCAGGCTGATCCGAGAGAACATTTTACGCAAATGTCCGAATGTCCCTTTTCGCGTGTTGCAGGCCATATATAACACAAGTTTTACTGAGTTTCACCGGCTTGTATTTCCAGTTGTCTAAAGAGGTCGATTGTGCATAGATCTATTTAGTGTTGACAGAGTTAACCATTTTCTAAAAAATTAAACAATTTCGAAGAAAAAAACACCGAAAACTTCCCCGTGAAAAAATTTGATACTGAACAAAAAATAAGATTTATACATGAAAATCCGTCGTCTACGCATATCATCTTCTTCGAAGATTGAAAAATCCTACGTAGCGGAAGATAATGCATGAAAACCGGAAGTAAAACTGTTTCGAAACTGGCAAATCTCTTTGGACTATTCTAAAAAACTGATCAGGAGACAAAAACGAAAGCGCTCAGTCTAGTCGCATATAGCAGCCTGAGGGCTGAAGCACTATTCTTGTCTTTTTGTGCTAGATCACGGATTGATCATTCTTGCTGTCCTTTGATCATCTCGCCATCCTATATCTTATTTCCCCTCGTATATATACTGAACCAAAAAAGAAACTCCCCCTGTGTTTAAGTGCAAATGCAATGTTATTAAAAAAAAATCAAAATATCAGATGACCTACATATATTCGGGCGAACGATTATGTGTCCGATAAAACAAATCTTAACTCGATTGAAAGCATTTTGCAGAAGAAACCCGCTGAAAGCGATTTTCACGTGCATGCACGGACCAGTATAATTCGTGTACATTTTTTGAAACCTTTCAGTCTAATTTTATAGACTTTCATGTCAATAAGAAAAAGACATTGAAAAAAATTAAATTCTTTTTAGTTTCCTTTATTTTTGATATGCCTAGAATTCCGCAAAATTTGCGCGAACGTGCCATTGGCATGCTTAATGCTGGTATGACGATGAATGCTGTTGCTATGAATATTGGATGTTCTACTCGTGCTATTCGACACCTTAGGCAACGTTTTCAAGCAACAGGGCGTACGGAAGATCGACCACGTAATGGACGTCCTCGCGTCACGACGCGCGGCCAAGACCGCTATATTCGGAACACCCACCTGCGCAATCGCTTCCAAACTGCCAAAGCCACTGCTGCTAACACCCCTGGTACACATAACAACCGTATATCTGCCCAAACTGTGCGCAATCGCTTGCGCGAGGGTGGGCTACGTGCACGTCGTCCATACGTTGGTTGTGTTTTGACGCGACGTCACCGCGTAAATCGTGTTAATTGGGCACGTACACACCAACGCTGGCTTAGACAACAATGGAATAGCGTTCTTTTCTCTGACGAGTCCAGGTTTTCCATTCATCGAGGTGATGGCAGGGTTCGAGTATACCGTAGGAGAAATGAACGTTATGCCGACTGTTCCGTACTTGAACGAGATCGTTTTAGGGGTGGGGGTTCTGTCTTGGTCTGTGCGGGCATTGCACATGGCTTTCGCACTAATCTCGTCGTTATCGAAGGGAATTTGAATGCCCAACGCTACCGAGATGAAATTCTTGCGAGGCACGTTATCCCACTGTTTCAAAATAATGCCAATATCACTCTTTTTCAGCATGATAATGCCACAAGCCATACAGCTAGCGACAATGTGAATTTCCTCAGGGCGAATAACTTTGCATTTATTAATGACTGGCCTGCCAAAAGCCCTGATCTTAATCCCATTGAACACCTTTGGGATAATTTGGACCAGCGTGTTAGACGTCGCCCTATTCCACCGTCAAACGTCATTCAGCTAAGACAAGCCTTAATTCAGGAATGGAACAACATTCCGCAAGCCGAAATCAATACATTTATCCGTTCTATGCGCCAACGATGCCAGGCAGTCCTTCATGCTGAAGGTGGTCATACCCGGTATTAATTTGTGATTTTGGTCAGCGACCCCTTCCGCATTTTAACTACCATTTCACTACTTTTGGATAAACCCTCAGCAATAATTTTTTTCACACAAAGTCGCAATAAAATACTCTTTCAATGCATATAAATCTAGTTTAATCCTGATTTTCATATTTGTGTATATCTGCACTTAAACATAGGGGAAGTTTCTTTTTTGGTTCAGTATATATATATATTCTGTTGTTCAGTCTGGTTTAAGGAAATTTTGTCACCTTTTTTTTGTTTTTGTTGATCCTCTCCTCCATTTTTTTTGCAGTTCTTTTTATGTGACAGTATGCATTCAAAAGTTTTTAAGAGTCATGTTGCCGAAAAAGGGGGTTAAATGCATCTTCATGATCTCCGAGATGCATTATACCAAGCAATTAAGTCATCACAAAAGTATGGACCCATAAAATTCATTTTGCCTAACAACGGGTTAAATCCTGAGGTAAAACGGTTCTTCGACTTGCAGGAAATTTATAAAATAGAATACAGATTCGACCAAGGTCAGTCTGCCCGGACTGCACAGGCCGTCATTAGTCAATATTTTTTGCAGGTGCGTTGTAAGGCAGATATATTTTGACTAGGCAGTATACGATCTATACATCTTGATAAAATATCTGTTCTGTTCATAAATATTCATAAGCTGGATGTTTATGCAATAACTGAAATTCAAGCAATGGCCAGGTTTGACCGATTTCCTCCATATCGCAACCTATGATAAGAGACAGACAGACAGACAGACAGACAGACAGACAGAGACAGAGAGAGAGAGAGAAACCTAGCTCAGTCTGTAGTATTTGATCTTGAACTACTCTCTTTGATTCACAATCAGTTGTTAAACCTCCACTATAAAGTATATCTATAATCACATTTAGCATAAATACATAAGCTATGCTCTGGCAAAAGGGGGCTTAATGCATCACAGTGATGCATTATATCACGCAAGTCATCACGTCATCATGGATCCATAAAATCCATTTTGTCGGACAACCGACTGAATCCTGAAGTAGTATGGTTTGGACATGCAGAATATTGACCCAAAGGAAAAGGTTTCGGCCCTGGTCAGCCTGCGCGGATTGCGTAGGCTGACCTGAGCCGATACTTTTTGCAATTGCATTAAGCCCCTTTTCACAGAGCATATCTCACATGTAATGTGAATCTGAGAGAATAAATGGTTCCATGACATACTTTTGTAATTATTTTAACCTTTACAGTTCGCAAGGAAAAAAAAACGCACTTTTAGTTTATAGTTAAAACCGGGCTTTCTACGCAGATACAGAAAGAACAAAAAATTGACTCTTGATTGCAAGCAATTTGATGAATCTTTCTCGAGACAGCTCGCCTTCGAAAACATTTCAATATACTATAGCAATTACAGGACGCGCGATTTCTCAGTTTAAGGACTCTTTTTTCTCATGTGGGTTTAATTTCTCTCTTGATTAGGTCTATGATTTAACGACGTATATGACATTTTTTCCTAACGGACAGATTTTTTTTTTAAGCTTTGCACATACAAAGCTCATCATGTCTGTAGGAGATTACAGCAAAAAAAAGATACAGGTCACCGTGCTCGTTTGAGAAATTTGCCTTTGGAAAAGGTATATAAAGTTCCAAATTTCAGCTTGTATTGGATTTTCTTTCTTAGTCAGTTGAACAACAACAAAAAAAAAAAATACCGGTAGAATACACGAATATACATCATTTTAATCATCGGAAAATTCATTTAGTTTTGCGCAAAAAATATTTAAATTCCTAGTTTTGAGCATGGTCAATGTACAAATATGCCATGTTATTTATAGACCACTGAGTTAAAAAGAGAGATAATTTTACCGAATTAAGGGTAAATTTTTAACAAATACATACTTTCTAACAAGACAGATTTCTCTTAAAATTTCCACACTTATAATATTTATAATTCTAAACAATAAGAAAAGGGGCACCTATCCGTGCTTATTTCGTCAGAAAACAGGGATGAAGGTCACTCTGGAAGTTTTTTTTTTTTCAAGGAAAATAATAGGATAAAAGCTCAGCAGACACAGTGGGAAAAGGAGAAATTGCTCATCGGTAGCGAATTCTCCTTTTCCCACAATAATTTTCAAAGTGGAAACAGCTATACCTACACAGCTTTAAATTTCCCGCTTTTGTTTGCTTATTTGGTGTGTAACGCCATGTCAACAGTATTTTAATCATTTGACGGTGACAGTTCACAGATTCATTTTTTTCTCTTTATTAATACTACCCGAAGAAAGTGTTACTCGTTTCAGTGCACCAATAGTATTACCATTAGTGCGAAAAATACATAGGTGCACTTTTGATTCGCTATCCATGACAAAAACACATGCGCAGTTGGATGCGCGCGAACATTTGTTATATACGTCGTTAATTACCAATATCTGATTGCGATTTCTTCAACTGCTTCTATATTGGAGCGGTCCTACGGTACAGCGATTGAACAAAGTAAGAAGCGTTTCAGAAAGAAAGAAACTTAAAGTAAAATCTATCCATACAAGGTAAATGAGACAGAAAGACAGACAGACAGACAGGCAGCCAGGCAGACAGTTTAATCTGTCACCGGACGGCGAAAAATTTTTAAACTTGCCAAATTGAAAACATTAGCAGATAATAAATAATAAGTGGCTCAGTGACTCAAAAACTGAAATTTAGTTTTGAAAGAGTAAAAAACATTGTTTGAAAATGGCTGGTCACCAGTATTTTTCCCCACCATGTTTTCAGGGGCCTTCGGCATGGTCGTTATAACTTTGTATTGTTCGGTTAACTCTTTCAGCGTCAAATTTCTAAACTCGACCTCTTTGAACGGCTGAAAATTCAGCTCACTTTCTCTCAAACTGATCCTTATCTAATAGACCTGACTAAACAAGCGGACGGTATAGATCAATGATCAGGCTGCACGTTCTGTGCAGCCTAATCTTAATCTATACCGTCCGCAAAAGCCCCTATTTTCGCCTATGGCGTTGAAAGGTTCTATACTGTCTGCAAAGGTCCGTGAGTCGCGCTTAGCAGCCTAAGGTTTAAGACAGAATGTAATTAAGATCACATCAATAGATACTTTGATCTTCCATGATAATTTGAATGGACAAATTTCATTTATATGCTGGTCGTTTTATCCAACATGCTTCCAGCTAAATAGAGAGCTCTATATCCTTGCATTCTGATCTAATTCTGCAATCATGGATAGATAATGTATAAGTTCACGTCCAGCTATATAACACTGTACGATCTTGGACCATTCAAAATTTACGATGGTCTTGAGACGGTACGTGCACAATAAATGTCCAAATATAAAAAAAAAAAAAATCAGCGTCTCATTATTGAGACTAGATCTATACAGATAAACAGTGATATCTGTAGGGGTATCTCAAGGCTAATGTGTACAAGAGCAACCCTCAAATAATTGGTGAATTGAAAACAGCAATCAAAGCAAAAATCAAGGAAGTCCTCAAAGAAGAATGAATTCAAGTAAAACATTAACTGTGGAGGATTTCTGATAAAAAAAAACTAAAATACACGATGAAATAGATCATTTAAATGAAATATACGAGGACATTACTGAGGGCGTTTTAAAAGCCAATTCGGAATGGAAATTAGGAACGTTTTAACTAAAAGTTTTACGATTTTACTATGGGACGTTTTGACTGTGGACGTTTTGACTGTAGGACGTTTTAACCGGATAACCCTCATGGAGTTATCGCTCTTTGACTACTCTTGTACGCGTTTGGCAAGAAAAAGGAACAGTTCCCGCGAGACAGCGCGAGATTACCGGGACACCAACCGTAATGTATACACGAACCGCAACGTTTGTCGAAAATTATGCCAGTAAGACACTGTATCGCTTTGAACTGTACTTCTGACAGTAGAAGGAACAAACATCTCAGATTTCACCAATTGCCAAAGGTTGACGTTGTCCGCAATAAGTGGTTAGATTTAGTAAAGCGTGAAGGATTTGATGTTAAACCTGGAGCCGATAATCGTCACCATGTAGTTTGTGAGAAACATTTCGTAGATGGCTATCCAACTGTTAAAAATCCCTTTCCCACACTGTTTCATTACAATACATCTAAATTCAAGAAAAGCACCCCAAAGAAATGTATGAACTTCGTTGTACGCAGGGATGTCAGAAATGGTACCAGTGTGATTGGTTGCCAAAATGAACCTGCAGTGAAGAAGGCCAAATTAAAGCTGGTGAAATGCAGTGATGATCAAAGGTCACAGAATTGTTACCCATATGTTACTGGTGAGATAGACGTTTTGACCTCAAGTACGTGGGCAGGTAGATCTAGAAAGCGTAGATGCCATGATTGCAAATCAGGTAGGTCTAAGTTAAAAAATAAATATTTACTCAATTTCACTTCTTGCAGCAGAAAGATAAATTTTAGAGTCACAAATCCAACCCATAGTACGTCAAATAAATCTAATAGACTCTTTAAGTCTGTAAATAAGACCCAAATAATTGCACTACAATGTTTGCTTTTGTCTGTGAGGTTTCAGAAAAGCAGACAGTGTACTGTAGATCAAAGATCAGACTGAATGTTTTGTTCAGTCTGATCTTAATCTACACTTGCTGCAAAGGCAACCATTGTGGTGAAAGGCACTTTCAGGATTAAACAACCAATAGACTCCTTTGTCACATTTTTTAGACTTGCCAACTTTGTTTCTTGAAGGAAAAAACACATTAATGTTCTAAATACACAGAACTCTGGTTATAAGCATTTTCCCAAGATATTTTTTAAAAAAACTATAAATATTCCTCAGGTTCTTGAAAAACCAAATTGTATGACACAGGGTTGAGTGGCCTTCATTCTTGAACCCCATACCAAACAAAACAATGCTTCTTCAACAACCAAGGGGGGGAGGAGGCTTTCAAAAACATTGTTTAAAAAGGACAATGCTCACAACCAGCATTTCTCCTAATTCCATTAATGCACCAAATCCTTTCTGATGGAAATACAATCATCTCCGCCGCATTCATTTTGATGTCACAAAATGCTATCAAATTAGACAAGACCTTAATATTTGTTATTCAGTGAAGAGTTACTCTTTACCTAATGACAAAATTTTAGACTTGTTCAAAATGAAAGCATTTGGTGACCACAATGCAGCTCAAATGAATTGTTTGAAAATGGTTAGAAAAGATTGTGGGTAAAGGAAATATTGCTGATTACGAGCATTTTCTCCTTTTCCCACAATGTTTTCAAAAGCTTCCTCACTTCGGGTTGTTAAAACTCTGGATTGTGTTATAAAGGGTTAAAGGACCCAGCTTCTAACAAGTTCACTTCTAGGGTTTGACATACTGAAATTTAGTTTAGAATGTATAAATTTACAGTATCCACTCAATTCACGAGATCTTTTTAGTACAAGGTGATTCTTGTTGGGGACTATATCCTTGGAGATGCAAACAGAAAATGGGGAGTGTTGGGTTTACTATACCGTGTAATGAATGCATAAATTTATGCCTCAATTTTTGAGGGACCTAGTCCCATTAAGATAATATCATTATGCATCATACTTAAACACATCTGAAAAGCAAACTTTGGCTAAACAGTTGAAATTTTTAGAAGTTGTATTTTTCAAATGACATTTTCTGGTTTTGTGAAATTGCTTAAAAAGAAAACCTAACCAGATTTGTAATTTCTCATGTTTGTTAACTTTTTACCAAATGACAAAATCTTAGTCTGGTCCAAATTGAAAGCATTTGCAGACGACAAAATAAACGTGACTCAAAAATTGAAACTTTAGAAGAGTAGAAAACATTGTGGGAAAAGGAGAAAATGCTTGTTACCAGCATTTTCTCCTTTTCCCACAGTGTTTTCAGAAGGCTTCTTCCTCAGGGTCGTAAAAACCAGGGATTGTTTGGTAAAGGAACTCAGTGCTTCAACTGATTTTGTTATGGACAGTCTGTTCATGTATGTTCAAATATTGCACTGACATCACTGTCGATTCAGGTATTCTTTATACTTAAACATTCTTGGCTGCACTTGTTAACCATTGATCAGTCATTATAATGTAATAAAAAATTTATATAATGTATTAACATATTATGTCCTTTTTTTGTAGCTTTTTTGTCAAAGTACAAATATTATCTTCTCCATTTTTAGCTCTACTGGCTGAAAGCCAGCAGAGCTTATGTCATGGCAGGGTTTCAGTCGTCCGTCCGCCCATTAGTCTTTTTCTTGTTTACGCAATAAAGTCTGCATTTGTCGTCAGATTTTCATGAAACTTGCACAGTTTGTCTATCTCATGAAAAGCTTGAACCCTATTGATTTTGAAAAAATTCAAACAAACAGTATGGGAAAAGTAGCCATTTCAAGTTGAAAATTTCCATTTCTTGTTTACGCGATAAAGTCTACATTTGTGGTCAGATTTCACCGAAACTTTCACTGTTCGTTTAGCTTGAACCCTATTGATGTTGAAAAAAATCCTACAAACGGTATGGGAAAAGTAGCCATTTCAAGTTGAAAATTTCCTTTCTTGTTTACATGATAAAGTCTGCATTTGTAATCAGATTTTTGTGAAACTTGCACAGTTTGTTTATCTCATCAACAGCTTGGACTCTATTGATTTTGAAAAAAATCCAACAAACAGTAGGGGAAAAGTAGCCATTTCAAGTTGAAAATTTCCATTTCTTGTTTACATGATAAAGTCTGCATTTGTAATCAGATTTTTGTAAAATTTGCACAGTTTGTTTATCTCATCAATAGCTTGAACCCTATCGATTTTGAAAAAAATCCAACAAACAGTATGGGAAAATTAAGTAGCCATTTCAAGTTGAAAATTTCTATTTCTTGTTTACGCGATGAAGTCAGCATTTTTGGTCGGATTATTATGAAACTTGCACAGTTGCTTTGTCTCATCAAAAGCTTGAACCCTATTGATTTTGAAAAAAATCTGACAATCAGTATGGGAAAAGTAGCCATTTAAAATTGAAAATTTCCATTTCTTGTTTACGTGATGGAGTCAGCATTTGTGGTCAGATTTTCATGAAACTTGCACTGATGCTTTGCATCATAAACAGCTTGAATCCTACTGATGTTGAAAAAAATCTGACAATTTTATGGGAAAAGTAGCCATTCAAAGTTAAAAATTTCCATTTCTTGTTTAGGCAATGAAGTTCACAGTGGTAATCCAATTCTTTTGAAACTTGCAAAGATTGTTTGGTTCATCAAGGGATTGAACTCTATTAAAAGTGAAGAAAATCTAGTAAACTGTTCAGGAAAAGCAGCCATTTGATGACTTAGTATTGTTTACTCAACAAAGTCCACATTATTAGTCACATTTCTTTGAAATTTGCTAGGATTGTTAAATACAAGGCGTACTGAAACCCTTTCAAATTTGGCTGGATCCCAAACATTTAGTTTTGAGAAATTGCACTTCATTTTTTTTTCACTGTTTGTTCAATTCACTATGCCTACTTAATATGCTGTCTTAGTGGGTTCAAGCCCAGTTGCAAAAACACATTTTTGTGAGTTTTTTTTTTTGTCTTTTTTTCTTTTCTTTTTGCAGCATGAATTCATAATGTATGTTAGCATAAAAGCAAAATCACTGCCAGTAGAGCAATTTCAGGCCCTCAAGGGGCTCTATTTTTTTTTTGTAGTATGGAATGGGTTCCCCTTTTGATTTTTTTTTTGTAGTATGGAATGGGTTCCCCTTTTGATCAGGCAATTTGAGTGTAACAAATTTGGAGTCACAATACAGATGTGAATTCTTTCTGGATATTCTAACCAACTCACCCATTCCATCTGTCACAAGAACTGTAGGGGTAAAAACAATCATACCCATTTAACAGAAAAAAAATCAAAGACTGTATTCACCAACCATGCTAAATAACAGTCTTAGTCTAATTCTCAAGAATTTTGCCGAATTTGAAAGTAACACAATGGCTAAACCAAACAGTTCAGCCAAAAACAAACTGAGTTACTTTCTCAATCTAGAATATGTGTAAGAATACAATTAACCCTTTACCACACAACAAAATTTTAGACTCAACCAAATTCAAAGCATTTGCAGACGACAATTTCAGTGTTGGCCAAATGATGCTTTTTTTTTTTTTTTGATAGGGTAGAAAACATTGGGGGAAAAGGAGAAAATGTTGGTTACTAGCATTTTTTCCTTTTCCCACGTTTTCAAAAGGCTTCTTCCTCAGGGTCTTTAAATAACAGTTTGCATTGTGGGGTAAAGGATTAACCCTTTACCAATCAATCCCAACTTTTAACGACCCTGAGGAAGAAGGCTTTTGAAAACATTTAGGGAAAAGGAGAAAATGCTGGTAACCAGCATTTTCTCCTTTTCCCAAAATGTTTCTCTACTCTTTCAGAAACAAATCTCATCATCTAAATCATGTTTAGTTTCTCTTCTACAAATGCTTTCATTACAGATGAGTCAAAAATTTTGTTGTATGGTAAAGGGTTAAGAATGGTGTCCAAGAACCGTTTTAGCTCATGGTTCAGCTGTTTGATAAACAAAATAGATTTGATGGATCCAAATTATGAGATAACTTGATTGTTATAATACATCAGTTCATGGAGATGCATTAAACCCTTTTTTCCTAGAGCCTGGCTCATATGTAAGCTGAAGTATTAGTTTGGAGTGTACTTGAGTAAGACACTTAAGAGACCTAGCCCTAGCCTTGTACCGGTGAAACCCAGGATGTACATGAATTAGTAAGCAGTCGTGTGATTTGACTGAAATAATGTTGAAAGCAGCATAAAACACAATTCAATCAATCTATCATTTCTGATCTTTCAGCTGTTGAATGTACTAGGTTTGAGCTGCAAGATCATAACTACATATGTACTGATTCAAGAGAAAAATATTGTCATCGTGAAAAGCTTCTAGAACACATTGACAGTTTAGAGGTAAGTATCAACCTCCTTTTCACACACAGTTTTCGAAAGCCTTCATCTTCAGGGTCGTTAAAACACGGGATTGTGTGATAAAATAATAACAAGTTTGCCTAAGTATGTGTTTGTTTGTTTGTATGGAGTATTAAACACTGTTTTCAGCCTTATTTAAGTCATATGTTGGTGGACAGTGCACCTATCCATGCTTTCCTTGAGTATATTCTTTTCCAGGACTTCACTGGCTGCTTTCCCACATAACCACAGTGGAAACAGTGATCAGCTGTGAAAGAGGAATAAATTTACATAAGTGTCCAGTGTAATACTGACCCTGAGAAAGGGCTATTGAAAAATATTGTGGCAAAAGGAGAAAATGCTTTTACTCCTTTTCTCTCAATGTTTTCTACTATTTCAAATACAGTTTCCATCATTTAAACCACATTTGCTGCCTTCAAATGCTTTGAATTTAGCCAAGTCTTAAATTTTGTTGTCTTGTGAACAGATAATTAATATAATAAGCTAGTATAACATCCTTCATAAATATACATGAAGTTATTTGCCAAAATTATTTTCAGGCCAATTGTGGAAAACTTGTAGAGGAAAACCAGAGACTTAAAGCAGAAAATGAAATGTTAAAGTTAAGATCAAAGATTCTTAGTGAGGTGTTTCTGTGTGAAGAAGTACAGAGTGATGAAAATGTGAATCAATCCCTCGTAAACTCGTCATTGACTGTTCTTGCATCAAAACTTCAATCAATATCAGCATTTCATGATAAAATTTCAATTTTGAAAGATGAAAGATTTTCAGACACAAGACAGGGGCAAGAAGAACAATAGGGAAAAACAAGCTGTGAAGAGAAAATTTACTATTGAAGAGCTATGTTCTATCGGTGATAATGAAGCTTTTGTTCAGTTTAATAAAGAAAAATATGATCAGTATGAATCAATTTTTTTACAGAACAATAAAATTTTTCATTATATACCTTAAAATTTATTGGCTGAAATACATTCATAATACATAATACAGCCATTCATAAAAAAACGGTCTTCACCTTCTTAATGCTATCAAAGGACAAAGTTTTGGACTCTACGAAATTGTAAGCAATTTGAAGATGACTAATTAATTATTATACAAATGAAGAAATTTGTCTTTGAAAGGGCAGAAAACATTTTTGGAAAAAGAGAAAATGCTGGTATACAGCATTTTCTCCATTGTCCACTATGTTTTCAAAGGCCGTCGTCCTCAGGGTGGTTAAAACATGGCATTGTTTGGCCAAGTCTTAAATTTTGTTGTATGGTGAAGAAATAATTAGTATAATCAGCCTACTTCTTTTTTAAAAATTTAACCCTTAAAGTACCTTTCAAAACAATAACATCCTTTGCAGACAGTAGAGATCAATATATAATCTCTATAAAAGGACAAAATCCTAGATTTGTCCATATTGAAAGCATTTGTAGACCACAAATTAAATATTTTGCAAATGATGCAACTTTCAGATAAAAGAGCAGAAATCATTGTGGGAAAAGGAGAAAATGCTGGTGACCTGCATTTTCTCCTTTTCCAACAATTCTTTTCAAAAGCCATTTTCAGAAGGGTCAGTGGATTGTGTGATAAGGCATTAAAATGTGAAGTCAGATCTTTGATCCACATTGTCCACTTTACTGAAATACTGTAGACAAAAGGAACCTTGAAAAAACACTTATATGGGTCATATATCCAAACTGAAAATGTCCGCTGGGTGTATTTGGCTGTCAACCCTTCATCCTTTAATCCTGAGTTTTAACAACCCTGAAGAAGAAGCCTTTTGAAAACATTGTGGGAAAAGAAGAAAATGCTGGTAACCATTTATCAAATTAAATTGTCGTCTGCAAATGCTTTCACTTTCGATAAGTCTAAAATTTTGGCTTGTGGTAAACAGTTAAATGGATTGAATAGAATTATAGTTTATTAAGTTTAGGTTCATTTGATTTTTAGACAACATGCACTTGTTTTTTTTTTACAAACTTCACCCTCAAAAACTTGATACATGTATGACACATATTATGTTATGAAGGGCTAATTTTGTGAAATGAACAAGTACCTGTACCTGTGATTCAGACATACCGGTATACAAGTAATTTGTTGTAATTCTAACGTCTGATTTAATATTCTGTATGTGAAATCATTCATGGATACTAAATGTTTAGTTCTTTTTTAATGTTGATTTAACGACTGAATGTATTTGTTATGAATTTAAGCTTTAACAGCCTCTTTCTATTTCTGCATTGTTGTTTTTAAATATAAAATATCTTAAATATTCATTTGTGTTTGTTTTGTTACAGTGCAATTCTATAATGTATGGATACATTTATTACATGATATCTCCCCTTTTTCTTCAATTTCGTAAAACTATGCTGTGATTCATTCCTACATTGATGTACTTTATCACTTTGAAAACTGGAGTATCCTTATTGGAAGGACGAATTTCATTCTTTACCAAACAAAATAAATTTAGAGGTGCTCTTGGAAAAGAGGTGTAAATGCATCCCTGCCATTCATTATAGTGATTATATTTGAAAAGTCGTTGCATGATATGGATTGATTTTATCTTTAATTCTTACCAAACAACAAAATTTTAGGCCAGTCCAAATTGAAAGCATTTGCAGAAGACAAAATAAATGTGACTCAAAAGTTAAAAATGTTTTTGGAAGGGTAGAAGATATTGTGGGAAAAGTAGAAAATGCTGGTTACAAGTAATTTCTTTTCTCACTGTGTTTTTAAAAGCCTCCCTCCTAAACTCGTTTAAATTCAGAGGGTTTACTAGAGGGTTAGCTCTGTCAGCGTCATTAGGCCAAATAGGGGCTTTAGCAGATGGCATAGATCAAAATCAGACTGCACAGAATGTCTGCTCTTGGATCTATACTGTCCGCTTGTTAAGTCAAGCAATAAGATAGAAATCTTTCTAAGTTTCAGTGGAATGTATCAGCCGTCAAGTCGAGATCGAGTTTATATATTTGGCTCAGAAAGAGTTAAAAGCTCAAACATTGGTCTTGATGTCACAAATTGACACAGTGACAATGGGGATTTTTTTTTTCACTAGAAGTAAAGTTGAAACTTCTATCATTTGGACATTTTTATTACAAACATGTATTATGGAACGTATCCTGTAATAAAAAGAATCTAAATAATTCTATGCCAAACAGTATTACTCATTATACCAGAAGACAAAATCTTGGACTTACCAAAATGAAAGTATTTGCAGATGACAATTTAAATGTGGCATGAATAATGGAAAGGGTAGAAAACTTTGTGGGAAAAGGAGAAAATGCTGGTTACCAGCATTTTCTCCTTTTCCTGCAATGTTTTCTAAATCCTTTTTGCTAAGGTTCATTGTAAGTCGAAATTGTGTGGTAAAGGGTCAAATGCTGGTGCTTAGACTTGAGAGTTACCCCAGAACTTGTTTCACTATTACTGTATTAAGTATGAAGTGAAGATTTTCTGTCTATCTTGTTGGCTGCACACCGTGATAAGATTGCTCTTATCCACCATTATGTTTAGCATAATTTCATATTCAAAAGCTTGGTGCTGCAAGAATTGAACAACATTTCTCGAAAAATTGGTAAGGAACTTGGCTGGACAATGTCAAGCTGTCTTTTTTATCAACTGATCACATACTAAATTTGGATTGAATCTAAAAATGAATACATGTAAACTTTGAACGAAAATTGAATTATGCGGACAAATAGGACGAATGGACAACAAACGCACCATAAATGAAACCCTTTGCCCCAATTTTCGATCTTCGATCTCGGGGGACATTAAAAAAGCTCAACAGTTTCACTAACATACACTGAAAAATGTACTTACATCAGAAATGTCTCAAAAGAGAGTAATAATCATGGAAAGATGTTTTAAGATCTCTTTTTTCTACATAACCTAGGCTAAAACCCAATAAAAGCTGTCTCAGAAAAATTCTCATTTCTCCTTCTTCACAGAACTATTATCAAATAACATTTCCTCCTAGCAGGTTTTCAGATTTTCTTTTTCGGTTTTCTTTTTCAAAAGGTTAAAAAAAAGACAGGCACTACAGCAGCTTTCGATGCAATATTCCGTGCAGTGCATCTTTTAACACCAAACATATAAACTCGGCCTGTTACGAAGGCTGAAAATACAATCCACTGAATCTCAGAAAGATTTCTTACCTTAAGGGCTTGACTAAACAAGCGGACGGTATAGCTCCAAGATCAGACATCAATGTTCTGTGCAGTATAATCTTAATTCATGCCATCCGCGAAAGCCCCTGTGTTCACTTACGACGCTGAAAGGGCTCGGGTGTAACCTTTTGAAACAATTTTGCAGCGGACGATTGAGAAAACATTGCAGTAAAATACGTATTATCATATTAAATCAAGTCAAAATACAAGACTACTCCTGAAAACATCGTGGTATAGGGAGAAATTGTTCTTTTTTGGCAATTTATTGGTAACCTTACACAAAAGTGCATAAGGTGGGCGTTTGTAACTGTGCTGTGTCCGGCGTCCGTCGTCCAGGCGTCAACAATTACCTTGTGTACACTCTAGTGGCCAAATTTTCAGTTCAGTACTCATGAAACTTGTTCAGGGTGTTTGTCTTGATGATATCGCGGACAAATTGGGTCACCTTAGGTCACAAAGTTTGTCACCGAAGCAAATCTTAGAACAGCATTGTTTTCGCTCTAGCAGCCACATTTTCGGTCCAACACACATGAAACTTAGTCAAAATGTTTGTATTGATAATTTCTAGAACAAAAAAAAAATATGTAGAAAAGTAAGTCGCTGGGACAATAAAAAACAAATTCTTGTGTGCACTGTAGAGGCCACATTTTCAGTCAAATTCTCATCAAAATTGGTCAGAATATTTGTCCTGATGATATCTTTGGCATTTTAAAATTTGGTTACTTTGGATCAAAAAGCAGTTTACTGGGAAAATTTTACAAAAAAAAATCTTGTGTTCACTCGAGAGGCCACATTTTCAGTCTGATGCTCATAAAACGTGTTCAAAATGTTTGTCTTGATTATATCTCGAACAAATTCAAAATTGTCATGTCAGGTCAAAAGGTAGGTGGCTGACATTCTCGTGTATTACATCATCACAACCAGGATCGCCTTCAATTTATCATTACTAGATGACTTTGCTCAGGTGAGCGCTTTCGAGCCAATGTCCCTATTATTTATTTAAGTCTTTACCACATGACAAAATCTTCGACTTGTTAATTTTGCATACAAAATTGTTTAAACAATGTGCAGCTGCAATACAAAAATAAGTGGTCAGGAAGTAGTAATATTATACGGATCGGCCGTCTGTGCTTTATTCAAGTTGTTTTTTACGCCACGGAATGACTAATTATTTCAGTTACACTACGACCGTTTTCGCCTCTAACCTCTGATGCATGTGAGAAAAGTTGTCAGAGGCTTGGGAAAAAAAGTTGTCTCAGTACTGGTACAAGAAAATATTGATGCATAACATCAATGTCGCCGCAAAAAAGTTGTTTCTGAAAGGGCACATTACAGCAGTATTAATTTTTTACGCCAAGGGCATCACTTGAACAAACTTCGCAGAGGTCCACGTGGTGATACTACATGATAAATATTTAAACTCTGGGCCATCTGGGATACGATCTGGTTTTCATCGATGTGGCAATCATTTTTAGTTAACTGTGATTTTGTCAATTATGAGTCATATCCTCTTATGTCACACTTTTTGTTTTTTTATTTATTATTATTTCAAGGACCACAATGGAAATAAAGGATTTATAATCCCCCTTTTTTTTTTGTCATCCTTTGTATTTAAATATAGTTTGTCATAATTTCATTATCATGTCCATTTAATCTCATGTATAGTGCTTTTATGATGTCATATATTTTATACAGAAATAAATCTATCTAAAATCTATCTATCTAATGAAAGTACGGTATTTTACATGTTAAAAAAAAAAACAAAATATCAGTCCAAATAGAAAAACAAAGTTGGTACGGGGTCGATCTGGTAATGAAAGTACCGTATTTTTACATGTATGTTAAAAAAAAAAAACACTGAACCAATCCATATAGTAAACAATATGGCTACCTTCACAGGAACTTTTCAAAAGCGAATAAAAATATAGTGCCGCCGCTCATGCGGCGCCACAACGAGAAAGCCAGGACCACCGGGATATGACCTAAGCTGTTAAAAGCGGCGTTAAACGTCAATGGAAACAAATATCACGGCGGCCAGTGACCTATCCATGCGTTTTTTGATTATACAGTCACCAATACTTCTCACAATACTCTTTTCAAGCCAATGGCTGCTTTCACACATAAGCTTTCGTCGAAACAATATTCAGTGGTAAGCGAGAGAAAGATGGGTCCTGTCGCACTGATGAACATCAATATGCAAAAAAGAGCTCGATCTCACGACCCCTGGGCCCTTAGTCACGAACCATTCTAAAAATCTAGTTTTTAAGAATTTTCAAAATTAAGAAAGTAACTTAATTTCTGATTGGCTAAACCATTTGGTTCAGCCAATCAGAAGTTGTGTTACTTTCTTAATTTTGAATAAGACTACGAATGTTATTAAGAACGGTTTGTCATTATGCGCTATTGGCAACTAGTCCTGTACTTTACCGACTAAGCTATTGGGCTCGGCTGCAACGATATGTAAACCCCATAACTAGCATGGATTTTACCCTCTACCACACAATCCCGAGTTTTCACGACCCAGGACAAGAAACCTTTTGAAAACATTGTGGGAAAAGGAGTAAATGCTTGCCAGCATTTACTCCTTTTCCCACAATGTTTTCTACACTATCAAAGACAAATTTCATTGTTTGACCCGCATGTCAATTTTCATTTGCTAGTGAATTCATTTTGGACTGGTCTAAACCTCTGTCGTGTGGTAAATAGTTAGTTCGAAGTTTTGACCAGAACTGGGGATACCCTTGTAAAGTAGTGTAAAAGACCAAATTGTTTGATCCAATTGGAACTTGCGTTACTTTGAAATTTAGAAAATACTAAAGAACTAGTCTAAGAATGTCATTAAAAGTTTTTTTTTTTTTTTTTTTTTTATACGGGATCAGGGTCCATTTTCACCAGCTATTCTTAAGAACAATCTTAGCCTTGTTCTCAAGAATTTTCTAAATTTAAAAGTAACACAAGTTCTGATTGGCTAAACCAAATGGTTAAGCCAATGACAACTTGCGTCACTTTCTAAATCTAGAATTAGACAAAGGAAATTCTTATGAATTGTAAGTGAATACAGGCCCCAATTGCTTGAATAGGCCATGACTCTTCTGACGATAAATTGAAAACAAACTGAGTGACGCCTGAAGGCTTGAAATTCGGGTGGAAAGGAAGTTTTGGAACGCGATGTAAAAAGTTACGTCTGAAGTCGGGATGTTTTAGGAATGGCGTTTTTCGACTTTAATGTTTGAAAGTGACGTCAGTAGTCAGGAAATTGTGGGATAGTATTTTCAGACAGCATGTTTCTGCTGTGACGCAAAAAGTCATGACAGAGAAAAATGCTGCTAAACGTCAAAGGTTACACAAAAACATGCGTAATTCATTTGTAAGTGAATGGAAAATTGAAGCAGCATCAAGGACAAAAATTGTGCGTGACTTCAAAAGCCGACCTCCTCTTCCAAACGAAATTCCTGAGAAAAAAAAAGACAATACTCAGTACACCTACAGTTTTTATAAAAATACCATTTAATCACACATATTTACGTGTATTTCTTTCCATCGGCTGTTCTTGTTTGGTCAACAATGCTGAACCCTTTCTCAAACAACGAAATTTTAGACTAGTCCAAATTGAAAGTATTTGCAGACGACATTGAAAATGTGACTCGAAAATGTGACGGGATTTGTCTTCGAAAGGGTCAAAAAAACATCGTTTTAAAAGGAGAATATGCTTGTTACCAGTACTTTCTCAATTTCCAACAACATTTTCCGACGCATTGGTCTTGAAGGTCATAACTAAATGAGTGGGATCACGTGTCAAGTTTAAATATACTTTGTCCAGGATTATGGATAAAAAAGACAAAATGAATACACAAGGGCATCATTAGATGGAACCGCTTTGTTTGTCATAAGACTATATATGTGTGTATAAACAGTGTTTTCCACCAGATCCACTAGTATTTCAATCATCATCACGGTTGTTTCGCACCTACTCATATCCTCCATGAGATTTACACATGCTAGACTGGTGACCTGAAGTACCTTGTCGGATGACACATCCAGGTGACCAGCACCGCCAATCCAGGTCGAGCCAGGATTTGCTGACTATAAATTCTTCATCTTTAACACTGAACCACGAAGGACCCTAATAGACACAAAAATTTGAACAACGTGGATTCGTCACAATCCGGGCCCAGTTTACAAAGTAGTCTGAATTCTCATAGATAAAGGTGTATGGTTCGCCATACTGATGTCCCAGGTTCGATCATCATTCGTTGCGCTGGGTTTTTCGCGGTGACTAACGTTGGACACTTCAAAGCCATTGCCTACAAGTACATCCCAGGACACACGTGTATAAATGAACTGTCGCTGTTATATGACTAAAATAATGTTGAAAGTGACGTAAAACACCGTTCACCAAAATAATCAAACACAGTCGACGTCATCGCCATAGGGATTCCAGCAGTGAATGGAACAGACTGTGACATCCTCCATTCAAGTGGAAATAAAGGCGTTTTTCCTCTAACCCCTTCGGCATTGCACCATGCGGGCGAGCAGCCATTAGTTCTTTTGTATTAGACGGCATCACAACGGTTAATTCTTAGGTACATTAAAAGTAGAGTGAAAAACACCCTGTTTCACCAGCATATCCTCCTATTCCCACAGTGTTTTCTACCTTTGCAAAGTCAGTTCCCATTCACGGTTTGAACCACATTTTATTTATCGTCTCCTATGGAGGAGTCTAAAATTTTGTTGTCCAGTAAAATGGTAAGGTAACGTGTTAGTATTAATAAAATTTCATCATGAAAAACGGTAATACAACCTACTATGTCGGTGTTTTGTCACCTCCAAAAGTAAATATGTCACACTACCCTTATAAACCAAGATAAAATTCAATAAGTTCAAATGTTAAATATAATAAACTCTGCCCTCGTCTTAAATTAATCTAATTTTCCTTCGAGTTAATTTGGTCGGAAACGTTCCACGTGAAAAGAAATAAAATTTAAACACTGGAAGTCTAATTATTGTGCTTGCTAAGTGGTTTGGAACTACAGAATTACATTTCGACCATGCTCTGTGAGAAGGGGGTTTAACGTGTCTGCAAAAAGTATCGACTTAGGTCAGCCTGCGTAATCCGCGAAGGCTGACTCGGGTCGAAACTTTTTGTTATTGGTCAATTTTCTGCAGCTCAAAGGACCAGTGTACCTCATAATTTAGTCGGTTGTTATACAAAATGGATTTTATGGATCCATAATACTGTGATGACTTGCTTGGTATCATTGCATCACGGAGATGAATTAAGCCCCCTTTTGCCAGAGCATGGCTCATTTGTATGAAAGACCAAGTATATGGAAATTGTGAATTGCGCAGTTCTACAAATAACGATACAACCAGACAATTGGCAAACCTTTTGTTGCGTTGACAATAAGGAGAAACTATTTACAGGTATAATTTCTGTTAAATTCCAGTTCTAGTGAATTTCCAAATCATACTCTAAATTACCTTTTACATATGTTGCACATGTATTGACATATTTTTTAAACTTTTGTTTTATCTTATAGGTGCATTGTATGGACGAGAAACTTACGTTTCTGAAAGTCCTAAATAAAATGATAATCTGTTCTGTACTATGACAATCGACTTTAACGCTGCGCATTTTTAAGCTAGATATTGACCAGATACCCTTTTCTAAAGGAAAAATCTTCTTCTTCTTAATCTCTTAAAATCTAGTTAATAGCGTACATATAACATGTAGGCCTAACAGACCGTTACCCAAGTGCTGGAGAAGATAGGATTACACGTGAAAATGTAGTATTAATGGAAACCGGATGTTAGTTTTTTGCTTCTTTTCCATTTTTCATCAAAGCTTTTACTCTACCTCTAAGAATGATACAAAAACCCATTCGGTATAAAATGTTGTGCTGTCGAGTGTAATTTTATACTTTTTTCTAATCTTTCTTTTCTATGCTCTTTCGTCCCTTTGTACTTTCGTTCTTTTCTGCATTCTAGAACGTATTCGTGTCAGTGATTAAGGATTTGAATATACAAGTTTTTAACTCAATGAAAAAGGAATGTAGCTGACGAACGACTTAGAAAAATCCTTCTGAATTATTGATTGTTACACGTTCTAGAAAATGAGAATTTGCCTGTAAATTGCTGTCTCTTCTTAAAATATCATGTTTTTACATTCATTCATTCATTTGCCGGTCTTTCATTCACGTTGATAACTGTCGTAACTGTAGGGCCTACATATTCTACAAAGTCATCTGCAGCGAACTTTGTGTCAGGAGGTAACGCGTTAACCAATTCCGCCCCATAAGCAAAAGCAGGGGCTATTGCGAACAGCATATACCGAGATCAGACTGCACAGAACGTGCAGCCGTATCTTAACTTTATAGTCCTCTTGTTTACCAAGCCTATGAGATAAAAATCTGTGTTTCAATGAACTGTAACATGTTGAGTTTGAATTTTTGGAACAGAAAGTATTAACCGTTGAGAAATTGAACAACGTGCTACGCGCCGTTGCAAAAGGCTTAAATATTATTCTTACAATGTTCGAATACAAGGAAGAAATTTAATAACAGAGAGGGAGGAAGAGCTGTAGAACAGTGCAGTAAGGGCAAAAAAGTCATAGACAGACACAAGAGAAAGACCTTTGCACGATATTCTAGGTCAACCGTTCTAGCCACTAAAACGCAAAAATAAAAAAATCCATGTTGTCATACGCATTTTGCGTTTGTATCAAAATGCTGATCTATTGCAGCTGCATTTTTTTCCAGTTCAACTCGCAAAATAGAGGACACTTTAGATCCAAGATCAGATCACAGTTTAGGTCTGTGTTATCTTGATCTACACTTTCCATAAAAATAACGTGCGTTCGCCTTAAAATAAGGGTTTATCCTAATGATGGCACCAGTTCATTATTTTATGCATTGTAGGAGATGAACCCTTTAATTTATACGTGATTCATTTTGGCTTTTTTCCAGGTCTACATTGACATTTAAGATAGATTGAACAGACAGTTTGGGGTAGGAGATTAGAATTAAATGGCGGAGAATGTTGATTCAATATCACACTACAGGTTCTGCGTAGTCTAATCTTGATCTATGTCGTCCACAATAGGACATGGTGGTCAAAGGATTAATGTCGACCATGGGATGATAAATTATGGAGTTACCTTAATTGTGTGTGATATGCGTGTGAATATCTCATAAATATCAGAAAGCTGCCACCCAAAAATAGTTATACGTAGTAGACTAGAATTTCTCCAGCAGAATTCCACCTTTAGGTTAGCAGTACTCAGTCTAAGTCCATGGTGTGCTTGGGTAGGGAGGTGTGCGAGTACATGTACTTGAAATAATGTGTTCATAATTGTAAATCGGAAGGAAAAATAAACGTTTGATTGCAACTTACGTGAGAAAAAATCTTCTTAAATTGAAAAAAAAAAAAAATGTTTTAAAATCATGAGAAAGTAGGAAAGAATTTATTCTTTAAGAGTAGGCATACAGTCGCCAGAATTCGAAGCTATGCGACAGTCTCTTCAGCTTTTTCACTCCTGAAATAGGCCAAGGTTATTCGTGACACATTTAAAAGAGAAAAAAATAATTTGTCCGGAAACAATATGTTTGAATTAAACTGGTTTTCCATGTGCCGTCATCCGACTGCGTAATAGTTGCGTTTGCGACAGTGCGATTTTCGGACGCATGTTTGGATCATATTATTTTCAGTATGAATTTTTCCATGTATCCGACTGTGTTATCCGCCAGTGCGATGGTCCGATTGCGACATGCAGCGTTCTTTTTCATCGCAGCGGACCATCGGACGGCATTTCAAACAGAAACGGACACAAAAGTCGTTGTTTTGCACCTATTGATTCTCTTGTAGTCGATCTTCTTGCAATTTCAGCTTCAAAACATTCTAGAACGAGAGTAAATTGGGCTCTATTTAGTCTAAAGTAACACTGAAAGTCTTCATCACTTTTAAAATTCCAAATTCGCGCACTAATGATAGTATGTGCCATAGTCGTTTCTATCCCTTTTGATACCCCTCACCTACCACCTGCGTTTTCGTTTGTTGGTTGTCTACATCTAAAATATGTGGCACCGGTCATCAACAACAAACTGACAACAAACTGTATTCTGTTTCATCTGTTCAGGATCAATTTCATAAGACAGATCGCGTGTTCGGATCGTATATATGGAAAAGGGGTAATGATTGCGATAAACGGACACGCCAATCGCAATCGGACGACGCGGTCGGATGACAGACACTTGGAAAACCAGCCTTTAGGCTGGTTTTCCATGTGTCTGTCATCCGCCTGCGTTATCCGTTTAACCAGCCTACATCCGTATGAAGGCCAGTCCCTTGGGGTTGGACTTAGCGTGTTCTGGGCTTTGGGTAAAGATCTGAAATTCTCATTATGTTTTCTGGCCATGCTTACTTTTGTTATTTGACAGACATTTTATGTTTCACCGTTTCACTAAATACCAGACGACAAAAATTTAGACTTGCCTATTTGAACAAATCATCAGTTGTAGTACCTACAACCGGATTTGTCTTTGAAACGGTAGAAAACATTGTGCGAACGGGAGAAAATACTGTCCAACTATATCTTCACGAGCCATCTCCCGCAGGGTCGATAACTTCGGGGTTGTTTAGCCAATCTCCGGTAGCTGAGTCGGCAGCGTACAGGACTTGAGGGCAGGAGGTCGCTGGTTCGATCTCCGGCTCGGTCAATTTCGTTCCGAGGATTGATGATAGTGATTGCGACAGGAAATCATTCCTCTCTCACCGCTGACCATACTTTCGACGGTGGTTATGTGGGAAAGCAGCCAGTGGCATGGAAAGAATACTGTGCAGAGTACTTATGAAAGAAACTCCAGGACAGCATGGACAGGTACACTGGCTGCCGCGATATTACTAAAATAATGTTGAATACGGCGCTAAACACCATACAATCAGTCAATCAATTGTTTAGTATAGGATTGGGAACATAAAGTTGCAATGTGTATATTTATTTCAGGTCGGTTCGCAACTTTAGGGATCAGAACTTTTGAGTGAGTGTTCACTACAAAAGAGTCGACATTCAGCTTGCACAACTCTTTACTAATAACAAATTTTAGACTTGTCCAGCACGAGTGTATTTGCAGACGAAAATTTAAACGTGACTCGAATTTTGTTTATGGAAGGGTAGACAACATTGTGCGAAAAGCTGATAATGTTGGTTAGCAGCATTTTCTCCTTTTCCAATAATGTTTTTAAAGCCTTCTATCTCAGGGTCGTTAAAGATACATCCATACAGCTAGAGAGAAAAAACGCTGATAAAACTTGAAAGTGTGTAGAATGGCTCAGCTGTGTCAACATAGATAAATTTCCAATATGTAAGGTGTAAGGGATAGAAAAAGTCAAGGGATTTGTCCTCAGTTAAAACCGGAAACGACAACAGCGATTGCTTTGAAGCCTTCCAATACATGACGTACTTTCTCTATCCGTCGTAATCTTTGCACTCTTCAGCTGTCAGGGGCAATATTTGGCATGAAGATTCAAGAATGATTATAGTTTCATAAAATAAGGATAAAATGGGTTACAAACTGGCTGAAAATTGGCTTTAACCAGAATAGATCTATCTTTAAAACTCGACTTTGTATGGTAATGGGATAAGCAAAAGCAATGGCTGTTCGGAAAGAATCCGGAAAAATAAAAAGATTTTTTCCAATAAAAAGTCGATTAAAGATACTTTCAGAATTACTACTTGCATTGATAAAGTTTGTCTATTTTATCATATCAAAAACATAGAAAAGTATCTCTTCTTGAAATTTTACAAGAACGTTTCAGTTATGAAGACGTTACATGACACTTTTCCGGATAATTTTCGAACACCCGCGGAGAGCCTGTGCTATGGATTTCCCTAAATGTCTTTCCAATCTTCTACAATTTGATTCAAAGTTTCTAAACACTTTATTCAATTTAGTCTTAGACATACACTGTATGATTCAAGTTAAGAGTTATATCAAATTCAAAGGAGAGAATTAACAATTTTATACGAAAAACTAATTATTGCAAATTGCCGAGAGAGAAATAGCGTAATACTTTTACATGTAACCACACTAGTACGTTCTGATTAAGTGACGAAGACAACTTTTGAAAACATTGAAGCGCAACCAGCGATTGCCTTTTTTTTTCTCTCTCTCTCTCTCTCTTTCTATCTTGTATTTCTTTCATGATCCAAATCCAGGAAGGTTCATATCTTACCTTTAGATACTTTTATTTTCTGCCGATTCTACAAGGTTTTGGAAGATCCTAAATTAGCTTGAGTGGTATTGAGTTAAATTGATAAAGATGAAGAGGAGTCACAAGAAACCTTTGTAAAGGGGGTATATAAAAATCAGACCACACAGGAATAAAGTCTGATCTTTGATTTTCATTCTCCGCTCCTTGGTTCTAAACTTTGACCAAATGATTTGCTGTGGAAATGAATTCTTTTTTACTAATGAAAAAAAAAAAAAGTTTTGTTGCCAAATAAGGGCAAAAAAAAAAATCACATAATAGATCTACATGTTCTTGCGATACGAACTACAGTGTTTCTGTTCTGTACCATATAATACTTTCGTATCCCTTTTAACTTTGAGCAACGCAATATCGAGAAGTCAATAAAGAATACACAGAGGTTATTTACAGTTACATTCAGGTAAACCTTTCATTAGAGCCTTGTTCCTCACCAGGCAAAGTGAAACAGACATTTAGTATCTCTTTGCATACCGTGTGACCGTTCGCATGTATTGATACACCGAGAATAGTCATAGTGTCTTTTCGTCATCTTGGACAGGCATAGAAAACATTGAATGTGACATTCATCCCTGGCTTTCATCACGGCGTATCGCTTACTTATGTTGATACCGTTCTGGCAATCATTGTCAATGCTCCCGCCGTCTGTAATTAAACATCCTCGTGCGCATGCGTTACCGTCGTAGACACTCCCCCATAGTTCCACGCATGTAAGACACTCTAGAAGGCACCTCTCGGCTTCTTTGCTGACTTGTTTTTCTTCATATGCACCAGTTCTGCATTGATGTATCATGAAGACGAGAAATGATAGAGGTATCACAATCTTCATTGCTGAAATAGAGAGAGAATACATATTTAGAAATATACATATAAATCATGTGATATGGTTCTCCTGCAACAAATACAACCAACAAGAGTGCAACCGGCCACGACATCGCCCAGGGGAAGCAAGAACGCAGCCGAAAGACTGAAATATTGGATTTAAGAAATAATCTTCTTTCTATCGTGGTTTATCGTTCAATAAACCACAGTTGTGAGTTATGAAGCACAATAAATAATCCACGAGGGCGATAGCCCGAGTGGATTATTTATTGCGCCTCATAACTCACAACGTGGTTTATTGAACGAAAAACCACGATAGAAAGAAGATTATTTCGATTCTAACATGACCAACTCTTAATCAAAGGAAAACAAGTTCATACTTAGAGTAAAAACGCGGATGCAGATTATATTCCATTGAATAACGTACTTACTTACTTTATACAGAATGACGTCACTCTATACAGAATTACGTCACTCTACATAGAATAACGTAGATTTTACCACGCTTTCGTTGCACTGTGTTTATAGAGCTGAATTCACGTGTCATGTTAGAATGTTGAATTAAACTGAGTGAAGTCCTTGGAAAAGGGGTTTAATGCTTCTTAGTTATGTACATGTACTAGTACCTAGCAAGTCTTCCCGTCAAATGGACCATTTTGTTTAACCTTTTTAGCATCATAGGCGAAAAGAGAGGCTTTTCGGGACGGAATAGATGAAGATCAGGTTACACAGAGCGTGCAGTCTGATCTTGAATCTATATTATTGGCATGTTAAGCAAAGCTTTTAAGAGAAAAATCATTCTGAGTTTCAGTGGATTGTACTTCTGCCTTCGAAAGATGTTGACTTCTATTATTTGAGGCTGAATCATGAGGAAAAATGGTCATTTGAAATGAACAAAAACTACAAATATCAACAGGTTTCGACCTACATCAGCCTGTGCGAACAGCGCAGGCTGGCTTGAGCCGATACTTATGTTGATACATAAAGCTCCTTTTCAATGATTATGGTCCATTTATTCCTCAGTCTTTTTTTAAAAAAAATCATCAAAATAGAATGATTCGTCTTATCAGTTGAACTAATTTGAATATCATAACCCCTTTAATAAAGGGAGGTAAGAGCATGAACCGTCACAAATAAGTTATAACCATTAGACCATTAGTTACAGATCTTATCAATTATTCTGACTGCAAGGATTACGTCAGGAGACTGAACGGGTATTTTGCCAATGGACATACTAAGTCTTGGTAATGAAAATTAATGAACAGGCCATATATCTGTAATAGGTTTACATCAGCGTTCATTTTCATGTTTCACGCAATATCAACATCAATAGTTCATGTTTTAACACTTGTAGCGCTGGATTTAGATTTAATTGCTTGAACGGATAGTGTTGATCAAGATCATACTGCACAGAACGTGCATTCTGATCTTAGATCAATAGTGTCCGATTTTTTTTTTTTTTTTTTTTTTTTCACAGCTTTGCAATATCTGCATCTATGGTGCCCTTAAAGTGCCGAATAAACCCAACAGATGTTTTCAGTCTGCAGATGAGACCCAAATAATTACATTGTTTTTCCCCTTCTTTTGCTAATAGTGTTAAAGCAAAACAAAATGTAAAAATGTAGATCAAAGATCAGACTGCACTAAACGTGAAGTCTGGTCTTAATCTACACTGGCCGCAAACGCAACTATAGTCGAAAAGCGCTCAAGAGTTAAAACAAAGATACCGAAGTGAATTAAAAACAGAAGAATACATACAATTGAATAGCCTTTCAGAAATTATTAATGAAATACAGATGATAATAATTATTACATTTATAATGAAAGCAAGTAGATGTAAGTTTATGGAGATAATAATAAATAATAACTGACATAAAAAGGTAGAAAGGCATATAAGTAGACAATGAGGATATTACGTCACATGAGGCTGACAGAAAATTTATTCTATGTTGTTAATGATTTGCGATTTTCGAGCGAAGCTTTGCTTAACAAGTTTTAATTAAATTCAAAAGATTGTTTCTTTTCAACAATTTCACATCAAGCATGTTTTGGCGTTTATACATACACTTTGATATATAGATTTTCTTGACAAGCTTATAAAAATGATTTTCATCCTCGATATCGTTTTTCTAACAACAGGTGTAGATACCCTACTTAAATTCCTTTCACACTAAATTAAGTCTGGATATATGAATACTTCTGAAAATATTGTAACGAAATTGGGAAATTGCTCACCGCAAATATTTCTTGAAAAGTGTCTATCAGAAAAAGGTCGTCTGAACGTAAGGACACAGCCAATCAGATGGCTGGTCGCGAAATTCAGAATTAATATTAAAATTTTGATGATTTGTTAGATCTTTCTTTACCAGACAAAAAAAAAAATGGGCCTGTCCATATTAAAAGCATTGAAAAGGTAGAAAACATTGTGAGAAAAGGAGAGAAAATGCCGTTTATCAGCATTTTCTCCTTTTTCCACACTGAATTCAACACTTTTTAATCCCTCAAGGTCGTCACAACTCGAAATTGTTTGGTAAAGTGTAATACGGCCCCTGACCTCAATGTCTACACAAGTATAATTGACAATTCAGTTACGCAATTTCCACCACACCTCTATCTGCCAGTTTTATTAGACCTCTTTTTGTCTCAACTCTAGACACCATCTCACCTGAAGGACTATTTTGCAACACATACATGTATAAGCACCTACGAGGAAAAAATGAACAAAGAAGGAAATTAGGAATGGGTGTCAAGCAATATATCGGAATCGAACACAAGACATAGAAGCCAATGCGCCAAGACGTCGGCCATGCCACGAAATTGTGGAATTCACAAAGATAAAAGGCATGCAAAATAAGCTATTTTTGTTGTCTAACAAAGTCTGACCTGCTGACGCCATAATGAGTGTTTTTAGAGCATCGACGATTCGGTAATGGTGCTCAAACAAATGCACCAAGATGGCGGTGACTCGGAGTGCGTAAAATTGATTTTGTACCCTTAGTTACGCCCGTGAGTCGATCGCTTTCGAACGAGGAACTTGAATACGATCCAGTAATACTCGGAAAGATTTTAATCTCATAGGTTTGACTACAGAAGAGAACGAAATAGATCCAAGATCAGAATTTACGTTATGTGCAGTCTGATCTTGATTATTGCCGCCCGCAAAAGGCTGTTTTCGCTTATGGTGCTGAAACGGTTAAAGCGATTTCCTTTTTGACGAGAACCGAACATAGGCAATGTCACTGGTGCACCAAGTGGGCGGTCACCACATGTAAGAACATGATATTCACAGAGATCAACGGACTGCATGTGAGACTAAATTTGTTTTCCATCAAGATAATTCCAATCATGTACCATATATGCATACGCTAATTTGTTGATAAAAAGATAAAGAGGCAGTAAACAGGTCCAACGATTACCGTCATTATCGTCCTACATGCTAAACAAGCTGCTGATAGCATGGTGTCAGTTGATTCGAGTTCAACAATGTTCGCTCTAAATGAAAAAAAAACACACACAAACATACAATTTATGCTTAGTCTTGGCTTAAACCTTTCAGAGGCATAGGGGAAAATAGGGGTTTTGCGGATGGTAAAGGTCAAGATCAGACTACACATAAGCTGCATTCTGATCCTAGATCAATACCGTCCGCTTGTTTAGTCAAGCCTGTGGGAAAAATAGCTAACCAATGAAATGACGAAATGAAAACCGTGAGGGACGCAGTATGGGCGCAGTATTCGTTTTAAGACGATCGCAGCGTCACCATTTTTTCAAAACAAAAATAATTTAGAGTATACTGAGTATCAATCTTTAAAAAAAACAAAACCCTTAACTTATGGCTAAAATACCTTTATTTTGGAAAAAAACAAAAAAACCAAAGAGTATCTTTTAAAGTTATTTTTTTTAAATGTTCTAACATTCAGATTTTTCTTATTTTTTCTATAAATAATATTCAGGTACTAAACTAAAAGAATCAGGCTTACAACAAATAGGTCACCAGCCTTATCTTTTAAGAAAATACATTTTAAGTTTGTGGGTGGGGCACTAACTAATGAGTAAATGTAGGGTTTGTCAAAGACAAAGCCATTATATGAAGTAAATTATCTCAATTTTTTTCAATAATACAACAATATTTATAAGAATCAAGTTTGTTGGTCATAATAAACCAATTCATAGCATATAAATGTAATACTGATGTTAGCATTTAACCCATTTCCAAACGACTAATTTTAGATTCTTCTAAATTTGACGCGTTTGCAGACGCTAAACCAAGACCTGGTATTCATGTATCACAGTTTTTGATGGGTCAGAAATCATTGTGCGAAAAGGAGAAATCAATCGTTAGGAGCATTTTTTCCTTTTGACATCAATGTTCTCTAATTGGAGAGGTCATCAGACCTCTCCAATAGTGGTGAGTTTAAAATGCAGACTGCCACACAATTTGCTGTCTAAATCCATTTTTCTTGCGAAATTGTTCTGATACACAGTCTGTTTCGTCATGGTTTTGTAAATAAAGCGAAATCAAAAAACCGAAACAGGAAATAGACGTGGTTTATTTTTATATGACGAATTTCAGAAAAGATTTGTTATATTAATTTGCCATGGCTGCAAATAACCTCTCAAATAATTGTAATTTTTCATTAAGCGAATAAATCTAAGCAGAAGAAAAAATAAGAAGAATTTCGTTAAAAAAGAGAAAGAAGACCGCTGGACAAGATCATGCGACTTGAAAGGGCGGCAAGAAGGTCAAATAACCGTCATGTAAAGCATATAAGGTTTCTACGTGGCGGCTTTTTCACTTGTTTGTTTACATGTACCAACATATAATGAAATTAAAAGCCAATAAACTATTTGAAAACATAGATGCTGACCTCTCCTGGCTTCTTTTGTAAAGAAGCCAACTTGTGTTTTCTAATGTTGTCTGCTGCAGAGTCATCAAGCTAAGGGACAACCTGGTAAAGGAGAAAGAATTATGTACAGCCCCTCGTTTTCTGCAAGTCTTTACCAAGTGACACAATTTTGGACTAGACCAAACTGAAAGCATCTGCACCTGAAAGGATGTTTTAGCTCGACGATACGACTGCCAGATAGAGCGCTAGTAGTAGCATCTGTGTCCATATTTCCGTTGTTAGGTGACGTAGTTAGGTGATTCACTTCGACATTCAGTTCGATCTTTTGAAAGCGTAATTTTGGATTCTTGCCTCGCATATAATTATTTGGCTTGATTCAAATACTTTTTTCTTCATTTTGCTGACATGAAACGACCCGTTTTAGTTCTTGGTTTATCCATTCTGCAGACATTGACAAGTGTGGCAAGATCAAGTGTGTTAGGTGCTCACTGTTTTTCGAGTAAAAGGTGAGCGTGATAGTTACACGAAGCCGCGTGAAAATGGAAACTGTCGCGAACGTCGTTAAAGAAGAATCATTATTTACATGCGCAGAGCAGCTGACGTGTGGTTTGTAAACAATTTAAAATAGCATTTGGCGCGCAGGCATTTCCTTTTGGACAAACTTTACCTCCTATAACCTTATGTTAGACTAAAAGGTGCCAAGTTTGTCAAACAAAATTGCAAGTTCTTCGTCGGTTTATAGGGAATCTCTCCACGAAGAGTAGATATCGCAATCTTCAAAATCGGGAATATGGAAATAAAAGATGATACTCGTATGATGATTAAAGTAGTAACAACATTAATAATGATATAAATCATTTAAAATCTTCATAACAACAGCAACAACAACAAAAAAGAATTAATCCATTTGAGCCTTACTCTGGCTCAAGGGGGATTAATGCATCTTTGTTATGCATTATACCAAGCATTTCATCACATAATTATAGATCCATAAAATCCAATAAATCAACTATTTCGTCTTACGACCAAATGAATCTGGTAGAAGAGTGGTTCTTGAACGAGCAGAAAATTTACTAAAAGCAAAAGGTATCGACCAAGCAAGCTGTCATTGGTCGAAACATTCTGCAGATCTATTAAACACCCCTTTCACAGAGCACGGCTTGTTTCATTGAGTTCACTTTAAAAACATGATTTGCAAGGAAAGTATGGAAAAAATTTTTTGATCTTTTTATCTCCTGAAAGAAGGTTAATGCAGACAACACTAAAGTCATCATTGTGACAGAAAATGACAACAGAGCATGAAGCAAACATTGTGGCAAAAGGAGAGATTGGTGGCCATTTATAACTGTATCAGTATAATCGATCCGTAATGAAAAGTAATTCTTGTCAGACAAAGAAAGCAGATAAAAATGTTGGACAGATGGTTTATTACGTAACAGTTTACAGTGCTGCATTATTGAACCAAGACAACCAAAATTCGAAAGAGAGTTCCTCCGTTTTCGTGATAACCCGTTTAATGTGTTTTAACCGGGGTAGATATGGTATTGTAAATAGTAAACTGGCCTGTCCGGAAGACGAGCTTTATTAATGTGTTTACGTGATATGCCGATGTCTCAGTCACATCTTGTGAACTCTTTACCACATGGCAAAATTATAGACTTGTCAATTTTGAAAGAATTTACAGACAACAGTTCAAATATTTTTCAAATGATGATGTTTGACCTTGAAAGGGTAGAAAACATTGTGGGTAAAGGAGAAAATGCTGGATAACACCATGTTTTCAAAAGCCTTTTTTTTTCTCTCTCTCTCTCTCTCAGGGTGGTAAAGGGTTTACCAAGAGCCAACAAGTAGACGGGAATTATACGTGTCTTCTCCGGCAATAACTTGCGTCACTGTTACATGTATATTATGTAACCTTAGCCAAACGATCCCCTGTTTAGTAAAAAATTAGGAAAAGGCCTTTGAAAACATTGAGAAGTTCTGTATCAGCCAATCAAAAGTCTAGTGTAGTAATTTAGAATTAGAACAATTTTAGATATGTTTGTAAGAACGGAGCCCGTTAGACAAAACCCAAATTGAGGATCGAGTAATTGTAACCTCCTAATATAGTGTGTTGCAAACTGTGTTCTTCTTGTCCGAAATAAACCGATGCAAATGATAGATGCCAAAATGAACATTACTCATTACATATGGTTATATGGCCAAATTGGTCCTTTGGGGCGCTTTGTTATGGTGTTATTGAGGCCAATACACTATTGACAACAGGTCATATATCATAGCTGACCCTTAAGCTTGCCTGACGTCCAGAACAGCCTCGATGCTCTGCAGACATGTTACGGAGTAAGCTTTGCTAGTTTCGGGCACTTTTAATAAAGCTTTCAACAACGACATGGTGTAAAGATAAACTAAAGAGATACTAATCTTGGAGTCCAAAAATACTCCACTTCTTGGTCCATATTCACCAACCATTCTTAGGAACATTCTTAGTTTTATTCGCCAGAGTTTTCTTAATCTGAAAGTAATATAATCTCTGCTTAGCTAAACCATAGTGAATACGGGCCCTGGTCAGTATAAATCGTTCAAGATCCCGAAAAGTTCTTGACATGTTCTATAAACTAGATTTTTTTTTTCAATCTTTCTGGAAAGCATCCAGACTTTAAGTTGCTAAAAATCTGCTGTCTGCGCATGTCATATTCTTTGAAGATTCGACCTGTCTGCTATGACGCATCACCGATCCCATATACTAGGGAAAAGTATAGGGCTTATACCGAAGCTATTACCCAAGCCTGTATGGGTTGCTCTAATAAATGGCCGGTGCATAGGTTGCTTGCTAGCTGATCATAGCTAAATAAATTGCACCAGGTAGGTTTTATTGAGTAAACGTTTATTTTATTTTGAAATTCAAAGTAACGGTTGTCGTTTTGAAAAGTAGTCCGGTTCTGTACCCAGAATGCCCAAATTAGGTAGATGTGTATTTGTAGAATGTCATCGAGCGGGTGATAATGGCTAAAAATCTTTTGTATCTTATTAATTTCGCAACATCCTAGCTGGTATGATTCGAAAGTCTCTATGATAAAGACTGTTAAACAAAACAGATAAAACAAGTACTCAAATTTGTAAATGACACTTGTATTTGCTTGAAATTTTTTGCAGATTTCCACATCAGGTATCTCTAAGCTACTGCTAATTGTCTGACAACAGTCTTTACGTAGGCGCCAAGTTGTCATTTTATTCTTCTGATAGGTCTCTTGTAATGCTACATCAATCGCTCAAACGTCAATTTATCCCAAGACAGTATTTGTATGAACTGTATAGTCAGTGATTGTGCCAGAGCCATCTTTCACATACGAGCCATGCTATATGAAAATGGGGTCCCATGCATCTGCAAAAAGTATCGACCCAGGTTAAAAGCTTCGACCCCAGGGCAGCCTGCGCAGTCCGCGCAGGCTGCCCTGGGGTCGAAACTTTTTGCTATTGTAAAATTATCTCCATGTCCTGCATGACAAAGGACCATTCCACCTCTATGTTTAGTCCGTTGTTGGACAAAATGGATTTTAGGGTCCATAATATTATGACTTGCTTGGTAAAATGTATCACGGAGATGCATTGAGCTCCTTTGGCCAGAACATGGCTCTTACTATTTGAACAGGCTAAATCACACTCAATGCTGGTTTGTAACAAACAGGACAAAGAATCAATGGGTCGTGAAATCAAATCCAAGCCAAACTTTTTTCAAGGATTGATGATAGTCGTTGCGACAGGATTCATTCCTCTCTCGCAGCTAAACATTACTTCGACAACGTTTTCGGAAAAGCAAGCCAGTGACTTGCAAAAAGTTGTGTGGAGATGATGATATGAAGCACGGATAGATTCGTTGTTTCTGGCGTGTCGAAATTCAAACTCAAAACCTTTTGTTGATTGACTATGATCGCTGCAGCACATCTCAGATGAATATTACGGTAAATCAGCTCATAATGTTTACGAGGACAAGACTTTGAGATACCATGATACGATTCTGATAACATTTTGAAAATGCGTGTCTGTACCATTACGTTAGTTCCTAAATTTGCAGTAGCAGACATTGAAAGCATCTTTATATCTTTATATCTTTAAATACCATAGACGACACCAGAAGCTTTTGTGGACAGTGTAGATCAACATCAGACTGTACAGAACGTGCAGTCTGATCTTTGATCTACACTGTCCACTGCTATTTTCTAGATTATGGCGAAGCTGTCTCTTGATCTTGCAGAGAAAATGTATTTTGAGCTTTTGAGAAAATGCAATTGATATATTCAGTGGTGAAAGAGTTAATCAACATGAATCGAGGTTCAGTACATAAATACAAGCGAAACATTGTAACAAAAGAAAAAGAACAATTTCTACTTTAACACATGTTTCCAAATTTCGTCTTTCGCAAGACGGAAGAAGTCGTCTGCGTGAGGGCATGAGTTAACATCGGCCAATTGGATATCTTACATCGATAAACAATGTTTAGTAGTTAGTTAACATGCATGAACTTTCTATATGGCTGCCGTCATGGGACCTCCATGAACTTTACAGTGTGCGGGCCAAAATTATCCTGCGAAACCTTGAAATTCTGGACCGGTCCTTTTGAAACGGTCCTTTTGAAACTTGAGCTCACTTGCTAAAACTTTTAACGATGTATATCACAAATGTTCGCGCACATCCTACTGCGCATGTGTTTTTGTCATGGATAGTGAATAAAAAGTGCACCTATGTAGTTTTTGCACATGTTTTAACACTATTGGTGCACTGAGACAAGTAGCACTTTCTTCGGGCAGTATTAGTAAAGAGAGAAAAAAATGGATGGGTGAATTGTCAGCTTGAAATAATTAAAATACTGTTGACACGGCGTTAATAATAATAATAATAATAATAATATCTTTATTTAGTGAAGGTTAAAACATTAAGACATATTTCAAAGTCTTTTTTACAATGTTGCCTTCAAGATTAGTGGAACAACAATAGTAACGATAATAATTAGGAGAACAATAATAATAATAATAATAATAATAATAATAAAATAACAATAATAATAATGATGATGATGATTGGTGATACTGATGATTGTGGTGTTTGATAATGAAGACGATGAATTAATGGCAAAATAATGTTGGAATCTGAGCCATACGGACAGACACACGTTTTTCTGCATAGATGTATAATTACGTAACTATAATGAGGACTGTACGTTCAATAAATGTTGTTTGAACTGTTTTTTGAAGCTAAGTATTGATTTCGCATCTCTGATGGAAGTAGGAATTTCATTCCACACATCCATGCTGAAATACGAGAATGCTCGTTTCTTGTACGATGTATTGAATCTAGAGTTTACGATGTCACTACGAGCAGATGACCTTAAATTATAATTTGTGTTACTCGAAAACGAAATAATGTCACTCATATATCTAGGCGATAGGTTATTACGACATCTGTAAATTAAAACGCCGGTGTGATATTTACATCTATTATCGTATGTTAACCAGTTAAGTTGAGAAAAAAGATTTTTTCGACGGTGTTCTTGGGGTAACCCCTAGTATAATGCGAGCGACTCTTTTCTGGAGGACGGTGAGCTTAGCGGATTTACACTTGGTGTTCTTCCACCATACTGTACAGCAGTAGTCAAAGATTGGGAGCATGTAAGAGTTATAAAATAACTGTTTCATTTCAAATGTGAGATACATGGAAATTCTTTTTAGCAATGTTATCTTACTTAACATTAAACACCAAACAAGCGTTAAACACCAAACAAGCAAACAAAGGCAGGAAATTTAAAGCTGTGGAATTATAGCTGTTTCCACTTTGAAAATTATTGTGGAAAAAGGAGAAATCTCTCCTAATAAGCAGTTTCTCCTTTTCCCTCTATGTCTGCTGAACTTTTATCCTATTATTTTCCTTGAAAAAATTAACTTCCACAGTGACTTTCATCCTTGTTTCCCGACGAAATAAGCACGGATAGGTGCCATTTTTATTTTTTATTCTTGTTTAGAATTATAAATACTATAGTGTGGAAATTTTAAGAATAATCTGTCCGTTAGAAGGTATGTATTGATTAAGAATTAACCCTTAATTCGGTCAAATTATCTCCCTTTTTATCTCAATGTTCTGTATATAACATGCATATTTGTAGATTTACCATGCTAAAAACCAGGGTTTTATATTAAATTTTTTGTGCAAAACTATATGAATTTTCAATAAAATGATGTATATTTTTTATATTCTTCAGGTAATATTCCTGTTTAATTGACTATTAAAGAAGATCGTGTTAAATCTAATATAAGCTGATTTTTGGAACTGTATATACCTTTCAAAAGGCAAATTTCTCAGAAACGAGCACGTTGACCCATATCTTATTTTACTGTAATCTCCTAGTGACATGATGAGCTTTGTATGTGCAAAGTTTTTAAAAAATCTGTCCGTTAGAAAAATTTGTGATATACGTCGTGGAGTTTCATTTAAGGCGTGTATTAAATTTTTATTTATTTATTTATTTACTTATTTATTTATTTATTCTTTTTTTTTTTCCACAAATGCTCTATGAAAGGAGATTTAAATTATCTGCAACAGTATCAACCACGGTCACACGGCGCAGTCCGCGCAGGATGACCTGTGTCAAAACTGTTTGCTTTTGGTAAATTTGCTGCATATCCAAGGACCTCAGCATTCAGCCGATTTTAAGACAAAAACATTTTCATGGATCCATAAGCATATGATGACCTGCTTTGCTTGATGCATCACTGAGATGCATTAAATCCCCTTTTGCCAAAGCAAGGCTCATAAACATTTGACGCAGAATCTAAAAATACCTGAAGGGGACTAAACATTCATGGATGTAAAAACAATTATGACGTTTTTTTTTTCTTACACTTCTTTCTTTTTTATTGATGATTTGCCGAATATTGCGTTAACGTTAATCTGAATCTGAAATATTTTTTCAGTCTTATTTGGTTATTAATATTTAAGTACATGTTGCTTCTCGTAATGCTTCAGATGGTGAGAAATATGGAACATTACAACAGTTTGCATTTCTTCATGGTCGGATCATGTCTCGTTGCATGTGTACAGAAGCGCGTATCGAATGAGACCGAAGGTCGAATCCGATGCGCACCTCTTTACACACGCAATGAGACATGATCCGACCATGCAGAAATGCAGACTGTTGTAATGTTCCTTTTATTATATACCTTCCAATTTAAAAAAAAAAAGTCTATGGGAAGAGAGACAGAAAAGCAAAAAAAATACTCCAGGTGTATTAAATTGAGTTGAATGTGCTCTGTGAAAAGGGCGTTTAATGCATCTATAAGAAATATCGACCATGGTCAGCCTGCGCAGTCCGTGCAGGCTGACTTGTGTCGAAACCTTTTGCTTTTGGTAAATCTTATTTATGTCAAAGAACCATTCCACCTCGTTAGACTATTCAGTTGGTTGTTAGACAAAATATATAGAGGATATTTGTTTTTTGCGGTGAAAGATCGAAACTTATTTCATCGAGTGAACATCATCGGTAATATTTTCACGAGTTCCATATCTTGGATCTACACTGTCCGATATGGAGATATTTTTCTCCAAAAAGTTATTTTGAAATAACATTATTCGGGTTTTCACTATCGGCTTGAAAGTTTTATCTAACTTCTTTAGCAGGATAAGGGTTAATAATTATGTAGCAGCACGACGCAACAATGAGTAAATGCGACGAAGGAAACGATTACTGCTAAAACGCCTAGCTGCAGACAAATACAATTAGGCATCCAACGTTCTAATCCAAAATGCTTCGAACAGCCTAATCTGTGCACCTACACAAGTACCCCCAGCAGGTACTGAACAGGTATTGGGAGCGTCTTGCTTTTTAGAAACAAGAGAAGCTGACATTTAATTTGTCGTCTGCAAATGTTTTCAACTTGTACCACTCTAAATTATTGTTGTCTGGAAGGAAGTTAAATTGAACTGTGAAAAAGGGTGTAGTATCTTATATTTTACTGCAGGATGGCGTCAAATTCAACAAGAAACGTGGTCAAAAAGACCGCAGATTGACATCAAAGTCTATTCACAATGTCTGGAATATGCGCTGAAAGGAAGAAAAAACTCTCTGCAAAGCTCGGTAATCGGTTACATTTTTTATTCTGCAAAAATCAATTTGAGTTGCTGAAGTGATAAGTTTGAAAATAACGTGACAGCGGAGTAAACATGAAACCAAATTGGGGCACGTCATGTTGTTACAATAATTTCTAGTAAAAAGAACCTTCTATTTCCGGCATGTATTTTTTTACATTAAAGTTTCTTTTCCCTTCTGAATTTGGGGAAAAAACCGAAAATCAAATGAACCACTTTTAGGACCCACTTCTTAAACTGAAATGGTCATACTAAGACTAAGCCCTTTTTCCTAGATGACAACAATTTGGAAATGTCCAAATTGAAAGCATTTGCGTACGACTAATTGATACCGTAAATCTACCTTCAAATTATGGGATGTCTTTGAAAGAGCAGAAATTACGAGTATATTGGGAAAAGGAGAAAATGCTGTTTATCATTGCCTTCTAAAGTAAGCTTAGCAGCCCACGGGTTAATATACCCGTTTAATAATCCTGTCTTAAAATGGGTTATTAAAGTTTATATTCATACAAAACTTCATGCAGAAAGTTGACCAACTGCAAAATAAATTCGACTTAGGTCTGCATGCGCAGACTGCGCAGGCTGACTTGGGTCGGAACTTTTTGCAGATGCATTAAGCCCCCTTTTCACAGAGCATGGCTCATTAATATTCATACGAAACTTCAAAAATGTTTTATCACAGAATTTGGTAAGACTATTGCGCAATTTTTTGCAAACCATCAATAAAAAAGAGACAAGTAACGTAATAGGGAAAATATTTCCTTGAAGTGATACATAGCCTCGAACGATATTTAGTTACTTTAGATTTGTGAGCCAGAATGCCCAAAAGCGTGTGGGAATGTCAAATGATAAATAACACGCATCCACAAATAATGTTTGACATTGTCTGCGAATGTCATATTCTCTTAAGATCGACCTGTCTGCTATGACGCATCACTATCCTGTATAGGATAAATATTAATGCGCTGTGTGCAATACCATAACCCTGCCGCTAAAAAGTAACAAGAGGAAGATGACTACAAAGAATGCGTTGTGGAGAAATCAGGCCCCTTTTTCGCTCCAAATTTCTGTAAATTATGATGATTTTAAAAGGGAAAAATCCGTAATTCTAAAAAAAAAATAAATAAATAAATAAATGAAAAATACCACTGTTTACTGTTAATCTTTGGATATAGTTACTGAATACAGATATAGGGAAAACTAGGATCGGTGCAGGGGTTTTCACAGACATTCACAAGAAAAAACATGCCCACCATGCTGGACTTATACTGGGGTTATTTTCCAAGCAAAGCCTATTGGGGCTGAGTTTATAAACGACTGGCGCATAGGTCTAACGCCAGCTAACCTTGGCTGGATGAATCGTATAGTTGACGTTGTTTTGAATAAATGTATATTTTCTTTTGAAAATCGCTGCTTCGATTGCAATCTTGAAAAGAAGTCCAGTTCTGTTTCAAGAATGCCCAAATCAGATAGGTATGTCATTTGGCAAACCTCGGGTGATCCGTTGATCAAGTCCCTGGGCTGTATCACGTAGCTTGGTATGCACCTACACGGCACAGTTCGTCTCCGGAAGTACACCCCTTTACCGTTCTTAAATGTACTTAGAAAACAAACACTATACCTACTCACAGTTTTCCGAGGGAATCTTTCTAAATGCATTTCCTATGATAAACAGTTTGAACATTTATTTTCTAACTCGGTCTTTCAATTACGTTGGCATTTTTCAGCGATAGGTTGCTTATCACTGTTGCTTTTGTTGCCGTTACTAATCGATTTACAGGGCGCCGCCATGTTTAAGATCATGTGACTGGCAATATTTCAAACTGGAAACCCCCTTGATACAGACGAGGTTAGATGTATGTACGGAATTGGCCGAGTTGTGACGAGTGATAGGTATGTGTTTGAAAAATGCCACCTAGCGGAAGATAATGAATTTCGGATCATGTAAGCTTACGTATGATGACGTCATATCTGGTCTCTTAACTCTTTACCAAACGACAAAATTTTGTACACTATTAAGTTGAAAGCATTTGCAACCGATAACTTGCATGGAGCTCAACAGATGATTTCTGTTTTTAAAGGGTAAAAATCATTGTATTGTAAAGGGTAAAAAAGACACCTTTCCCGATTGCAAAAGGACAGCCCCGTTATTTAATCGCCAAGACAACATTTACGGGAAAATATCTGTATATGTTCCTTTAAATAACAAAAAATACTGATAGGCTACAACTTCAGTTACCATGTTCAGAACCGTTTACTCTTTAAAGACGATCGCTACTGTTTCACCATTTTTTGAAAACATTCAGAATTTCATGTAACTTTGTTTGGTGATAGTTTATTATCTGATCTACAAAAATAGGAGATAAAAAGAGGGGGTCACCAGCTTTGGGAAAATTCTATGAATATTATTTTTAGTACACCCTGCAATGCGGCAGTTCAGGATGAAATTTCACCTATGAAAACTAAGTCTTTGTATATTTTTTTAAATGACAACAATTATAAACAAATTTTATGTCAATGTATTGGTGAAACATCAAATTTAATGAAAAAAATAATTTAGAGTATACTGAGTATCAATCTTTAAAAAAAAAAACTTAACTTATGGCTAAAACACCTTTATTTTGGAAAAAACCAAAAAAACCAAAGAGTATCTTTTAAAGTTATTTTTTAAATGTTCTAACATTCAGATTTTTCTTATTTTTTCTATAAATAATATTCAGGTACTAAACTAAAAGAATCAGGCTTAAAATAAATAGGTCACCAACTTTATTTTTTCAGAAAATACATTTTAAGTTTGTGGGTGGGGCACTAACTAATGAGTAAATGTAGGGTTTGTCAAAGACAAAGACATTATATGAAGTAAATTATCTCAATTTTTTCAATAATACAACAATATTTATAAGAATCAAGTTTGTTGGTCATAATAAACCAATTCATAGTATATAAATGTAATACTGATGTTAGCATTTAACCCATTTCCAAACGACTAATTTTAGATTCTTCTAAATTTGACGCGTTTGCAGACGCTAAACCAAGACCTGGTATTCATGTATCACAGTTTTTGATGGGTCAGAAATCATTGTGGGAAAAGGAGAAATCAATCATAAGGGGTAATTTCTCCTTTTGACATCAATGTTTTCATCAATGTTGTCTGCTGCAGACTCATGAAGCTAAGGGATAAAGAATTATGTACAGCCCCTCGTTTTCTGCAAGTCTTTACCAAGTGACACAATTTTGGACTAGACCAAACTGAAAGCATCTGCATCTGAAAATATGTTTTAGCTCGACGATACGTCTGCCAGATAGAGTGCTAGTAGTAGCATCTGTGTCCGTATTTCCGTTGTTAGGTGACGTAGTTAGATGATTCACTTTGACTGTCGGTCCGATCTTTTGAAAGCGTAATTTTGGATTCTTGCCTCGCATATAATTATTTGGCTTGATTCAAATACTTTTTACTTCATTTTGCTAACATGAAACGACCCGATTTAGTTCTTGGTTTATCCATTCTGCAGACATTGACAGGTGTGCCAGGATCAATTGTGTTAGGTGCTCACCGTTTTTCTAGTAAAAGGTGAGCGTGATAGTTACACGAACCGTGAAAATGTAAACTGTCGCGAACGTCGTTAACAGAAGGTGCTGGTCGTTATTGAGTGCCCTTCGGATAGGCGCAATATAACTCTGCTTACTTATGGTGAATCCCATAAAGTGAGCTGTCATCGTGATTTGACAAATTTTTGTGAGATACAAAGCTTAATTCAAACAAAGCTGAAGCAAACAATATGAACATGCAAAGTTGATAAAAAACCTTCCGCCTCGAGCTTACAATTTACCTGATAACTCTATTGGAACTATTGACCTCATCATACATACAGCTATGACGACCCTCTGTTAACCCTTACCCTGTTATAGAACTAACGTGAAACTTTCAAGCCGACAGGAGAAACCCAAATTTTGCTATTTCACAGGGATTTTTGGGAGAAAGATAGCTCCTTATCGGACAATGTAGATCCAAGATCAGACTGCACGTTCTGTGCAGTCTGATCTTGATCTACACTGTCCGCAAGAGGTCAGTGAGTCGCGTTTAGAAGTCTAAGAGTTCACGCTTTACAAAAGAACAAAATTTTTTACTAGTCCTAATTGAAAGCATTTGCAGACGACATATCATTTCTGTGTGCAAATGAATTATTTCCACTTCAATGTGTAAAAATCTTTGTGGGGAATAGAAAAGATGCTGGTCACCAACATTTTCTCCGCTTCCCACTATGTTTTTAGAAGCTTTTGTCCTTTGGACCGAAACCATCTTCACACAGTTTTGATCAAGATGTTGAGCGTCGTCCTTTTTTTCATCATACTTTGTAATTAAGACACGGTTAGTTAGGTAACGATAAATGAATTCCCACATCAAGTGTATAGTAACAAACTCTGATTAGAAACAAGAAGTATGTTTGAAAAAGATAGACGGCGTACGAGGCACTAGAGGATGATCATTGAAACTCTTTTGTGGTTCAATATGAAAAGGATTAATGAGGAGTAGCCTGGAAAGCAGTTTTTCTCCTTTTCTACATTGTTTTGTATATAGTTTAAATGTTCAGTCAGGTATACTTTTCAAGATAAGATGTTAATCCTAATCTTCATTTGAAAAGAACCAGTTGCTGCTTAAAGTGATGTTTGTGAAATTACATGTAGCCATATGGTAACAGGGTTATAAAGGTCACCTTTAGAAATATCAAATAATGAGTTAGTACAAGTATTTAAAGAATTATCCTGTATCATACTTATTTGCCATGCAGTGAAAAAGCGGCCGGAGCATCGAATAACTGAAGCCAACGCCTGTACATTAGTGTTATAATTGTACCCGCAGATGGGGGGAAAAAACTACGGTGGCACAAAAGTGACATGGAAGATATATTTTATACTACGTGCGCACGCAGTATAAAATATATCTTCCATGTCACTTTTGTGCCACCGTAAAAAACTGCTCGAAAGAAGCAATTTTTCTTCTTACCACGATGTCCCCACCTATACACATGCATAAAATTCGTTCAGTTTGATTATCCATATTTCATTAAATTTAGTAAAGGAAGCAATAATTACGTATTGCCTTGTGTGACGCCCGTAAAATACAAATACGATTTCTAAGGCCCTTCAGTAGACCGGGTACGACAAGAAATAATTTCTTCTTCTTCTTCTTCTTCTTCTTCTTCATTAGTGTAATTATCATTAGTGTACTTATCTTCCTTTTAATGTTTAATCATAATTATTGATTGTTAGCAATAGTTTAAACAAAGACGACGACAACAATCTAATAATAAATCACAGTCTAACATAAGTTATACCAGTACCTGTTGCTTTAAAATATGGAATCCAGTGGCTAAGTCCAACAGATGGCTTGTTACTGAGAAGCGATTGGAAACCGATATAGGAATGACAAAGATCGTCTGCCACAGCTATATAAGGCGCAAAAAGGTCGTGTTGGATCACTGGGACCAATTACTTCATGAAGGTATAGAGTGACGCCTCCACAAGAGACCTATTTTCAAATAGTAGATGGGAGGCAAGAGATTATTTAGACAAAAAAAGAAATGGCCGAACAATTTCTACTCTTATCACATTTTTAAGGCATCACCGAGACAATTCACTTGTTCATGTTTTCCCTAGGTTTCACAGAACTTTGGCTTTGCAATGCTTTGCTTAGACACTTTAAGATGTCTGGCGGGGTAAGCCTTATCAAACAAGTATTGCTTCCCAAAATATTTACAAAAACAACACCCCCCTTTTACGACCTTCAAGAAAAAATAGTGTCTTAAAAACAACGTTACCAGCATTTCTCCCTTTCTCATGTTATTTTTTACTCTTTCAAAGACTGATTACATCATTTAAAAACATTTAACTTGCCATCTGCAATTACTTTTGATTTGGTCAAATCTAAAATTTTGGCGGCTAGTAAAGAATGGACCACTGAGTATTGTCTGATTGATTGTATGGTGTTTTATGGTGTTTAATGCCGTTTTCAACATTTTTTTCCAGTTATATCGCGGTGGCCAGTACACCTATCAATGCTTTTCTGGAGTTTCTGTCGTCAGTACTTCACACAGTATTCTTTCCAAACAAATGGCTGCTTTCCTACATAACCATCGTCGAAACAATTTTCAGCGGTGAGAGTGGACCATTGATTAACGGATTGTTCCTCACTCAATCGTCTCTTGATCAAAAACGTTTTCTCTCCAAGATACGAACTGTTCCTCACTCAATCGTCTCTTGATCAAAACGTTTTTTCCCCAAGTAACGGAATGTTCCTTTCTCAATCATCTCTTGATCAAAAACGTTTTCTACCCAAGAAACGGGCTGTTCCTCACCTAATCGTCTCTTGATTAAAAGCGTTTTTCCCCCAGTAATGGAATGTTCCTTTCTCAATCGTCTTTTGATCAAAAATGTTTTCTCCCAAAGAAACGGACTGTTCCTCACTCAATCGTCTCTTGATCAAAACGTTTTTTCCCCCAAGTAATGGAGTGTTCCTTTCTCAATCGTCTCTTGATATAAAACGTTTTCTCCCCAAGAAACGGACTGTTCCTCACTCAATCGTCTCTTGATCAAAACGTTTTTTCCCCAAGTAATAGAATGTTCCTTTCTCAATTGTCTCTTGATCAAAAACGTTTTTTCCCCAAGAAACGGGCTGTTCCTCACTCAATTGTCTCTTGATCAAAAGCGTTTTCTCCCCAAGTAACGGACTGTTCCCTTCTCAATCGTCTCTCAATCAAAAACGCTGTCTCCCAAAGTCTACATGTTGCATCACTCGTTTCTCCATGACACTACCCCCTTTTTTCATCTGACTGCAGACAATTCTAACCCTAATCCTGCTTGATAACTTGAATGAAACTTTCATACCAACAGAAAAAAAAATCTGAATCATGCTATTTCAAACTTATTATTTTATTTTGAGAAAAATATCTCCTAATCGGTTACTGTAGATCCAAAATCAGACTGCACGTTCTCTGCAGTCTGATCTTGATCTACACTGTCCGCAAAAGGTCAGTGAGTCGCGCTTAACAGCCTAAGGGATAACGCTCGGTACGCATTTACGGATATTTTAGATCAAGATCCGACTGCACAGAACGTAGAGTCTGATCTTGAAGCAACAGTAGATGGCCTCAAATTTTTCATCAAATTCGGAATCTCCATTGCCTTACATTTAGTTTTCAGTTAACTTTTTAGTTGGTTAAATGATAAAACTATCGATGTGAAACTTATAATAAGATGAAGCAAACTAATTCCTGACATTCAAATATATATGATCCATGCTCCGGTAAAAGGGGGCTTAATGCATCTCCTTGATCCATGGTACCAAGCAAACCATCATAATTATATTTATGGATCCATAATGGCCACTTTTTTTTTTATTCATTTAACAACCGACTTAATTATGAGCTAGACTGATCCTTGGACATACAGAAAATTGACCAATGGCGAAAAGTTTCGGTCCAGGTCAGCCTGCGCAGACTGCGCAGGCTGACCTGGGTCGATACTTTTCGCAGATGCATTAAGCCCCTTGTCACAGAGCATGGGTAATATTATTTGACTTAATATAATGTAACGTGATAAAAATGTAGACGTTTGAAAATTATCACTATTTTCGAAAAAGCGTTTTTACATTTACATCAATGGAGATGTCGGCATAATTTGACGGAATGAAAAAAAACGGTTTCAGACAGCAACACCTTGGAAGTCAGGCAAGTTAGTGTAAAGTGTAAATAGCTGCAGTAACCTCGCTTTCTACCAATATAGTTTTCATTATCATAGCACAATCAGAAACTGCGTAATTAGTTTTCTAGCACAATCAAAAATGCATGTCAATGGGAACTAAGAATTTGATGAAATACTTATGACCACTAACTGTATGTACACTGTCACATACCATGAGAATTTTCCGGCAATAACAAACCCTGAAATCGCTAATTTTGAGGTTTTACTACTGGTGGAAATTGTCATTTTATATGTTTAGGAGTGTAAGTGTTAAGCTTTAGCTATTTCCTTCCTGCATGACTCCAGTGTTTTCAGATTGTTGCTTCCGGATGTAAATTTTGGGCCCAGTGTGGCTCAGTGGTGAAAGTGTTGGATTCACAAACTGGAGGCCATGGGTCCGATCCTCATCTGAAGCTGTGATCTTTTCTCGAGAGTGTCCTTGTGTCTCAGCCTACTGAGGTTGAGACCAAAGATGCACATAAATAAGTGAGCTGTCAGGGTGGTACTACTGAAATAGTGTTGAAAGGTGCAAAAAAATCATTCGATAAATCCTCCGAATGTATATAAGGCTAAAAGTTAAAATTATATATAGTCGTGCACTGGAAAAAGGGGGTTTAATGCATCTATATTATGCATTATACAAAGCCAGTCATAACATAACCATGAATCCATAAAATCCATTTTGTCTAACAACAGACTGAATCGTGAAGGAGCATGATCCTTGGACATGTAGAAAAGGTAAAAATCACAAAAAGTTTCGACCCAAGTCAGCCTGCGCGGACAGCGCAGGCTGACATGGGTCTAAACTTGTTGCAGATGCATTAAACCCTCTTTTTCAAAAGAACTTGACTCATATATTTATTTATTTCTCCATGCTAAATTTGCCTAGAGTAAATATTGGGTGCAAATTGAAGAGGCGTAATGTGATGCTGTGGATAATTTGAATAATTTCCCCTCCCACGCGTCACGTTCTCTGAATATTATGATCCTTGTCATCTGATTATGACTATTTACTAAACTTAGTAATCAGGTTGATAATTCATGATTAAAATGGGATCAAACACATAGGTGACTGCCCTGTCTGAATAAAATCGTCCCCAATTCCACTCCAACTGCAGCCCTTTCAACACCAAATGCGAAAACATTGTCATTAGATGGGTACTAAATAAAGCAGAACCGAGACGTAGGCATTGGACGTTTCAGTCTCAACTTATTAAACTGCAAAGAAATTTCTCGCGATCTGATTGGATAATATGCTCCGAACATATATTGCTGTACACTGGCAAAATCCAGGGAAAAGCAGTTTCCCTTTCGGGATCCCCGTATAATTATATAAGTTCTCCACTTTGAACACAAAATTCAAAATGGCAACGTCGATCGATACGAGCCGCCCACAAGACAAATACTGAGTAGCCTGAACCATATCATTACTAGTTTTTCTTCATAGTTGTCATTATAGGGGAAAGAACGGATTATTTTTAAACTAAATGAATATAGTTACACATATTATTGTTTGTTGCCATTCTAAAACAAATACACGGGGTATAAAAGGAGCCACCCCTTCGTCGGGTGAGCAAATTCATACATTGTGACGTTAAAAGGATAATCTAATGGTCGTCTGAGGCAACTAATGGTCGTTTACTTTTGCCAACAAATCTTCAAAATGCATAGTTACTTACCCTGAAGTTTTTTAAATCCATGTTTAAATAAAAATACGTTGAATATCTATCGCAGATACATCATCAAGTTTATGCACCTACGGCTATTGATCCGCTTTTTTTATCAAGGTTTCAGTGACGTCAGTTCTCAGTGACGTCAGTTTTCAGTGAATTGGGGCACTCAGACGGGAAATTCGATTTCGTCAGCGTACTCAATTCGTGAGACAATAATACATGGTAATTTCGCTAAATACACGTTAGAACGGTAAAACTTTACAGTATAACAAATTCGTTTAACGGCCAGATACTAATATTTTATACCGGCACAATGCCATTTTCATTTTCATTTAGCCTATTAAAGGGGGGGGGGGGGGGGGAGGTACTTATTATAGTCTTAAGTCTTTAACAAACGACAAAACTTTAGACTTGTTCAAATTGAAAGCATTCGCACACGGCAATTAAAGGGAGACAAAAATTAAAGGTTTTTCTTTGAAAGGGAAAAAACTGTGGGAATAGAAGAAAATGCAGGTTACCAGTAAAAAATAGAAAATGGAAATCGGCGAAAGCATTTTTTTTTTTTTTCAAGTGATGAGATCCTTGTCCGAAGAAAAGTAATTTAACGTTATTTTCTTTACATGAAAATATTTGGCTCCTCTCGAAATCATACACTATATTTATGGGAAAAGAACTGCGTCTTTTCAAATAAAACTACCTTTTGATTGAAATTGCTAGTCTATAAACATAAATTTTGCAAACGTTTTTTTTTTTCCCCAAATGCATAGATCATCTCACAAAAAGAGAAAACGAGCCATGGTCTGTGAGAAGGGGTTTTAACGCACCTTCAAAAGTTACCGACTCATATCAGCCTGCGCAATCCGTGCAGGCTGACATAGGACGAAATTTCTTGCTATTAGTCAATTTTCTGCATGTCAACGGAACAGTTTACCTCATGAGTTAGTCGTGTCTTGGACAAAATGGGTTTTATGAATCCATAATTATGTGACGACTTGCTTGATCATTATAATGCATCACGGAGATGCAACAATAACGCCCCCTTTTGTATGGCTCATATATCTTTGTTACACGCCCCCCCCCCCCCCCCCCCCCCGTAATATAGAGGCTGCAATAAATAAATGTATGTCAAGAAAATGGGTTAAACACAGCGTCTGTTCCATTTCTGGAATATTACAGCACTTTTACACATGTTAATTTTTCAGACAGTTAATGTCCGCGTATCTATAGTAACTCAGCAATATCCGGTGAGTAGATGAGGATATTGAAGTTTTGAATTGATTTGTAAGTGATCTGTTCTCGCCTTTGTCGGAAGTCTTTATTACTTAGTTCTTTAACCATTTACCATAACAGTCACGTGTTTTATACCCTGCGGAGGAAAATCTTTCAAATCATTGTGAAAGAGGAGAAAATGCGGGTAACCAGCGTTTTCTTCTTTTCTCAACAAGATTGCATCTTCTTTCAGAGACAAGTCCGCTCATTCTTGACACATTCAATTTGAAGTCTGCATATGCCCTCAATATAAACGAGTCGTAAACATTGTCGACTGGTAAGGAGTTCAAGAAAATTGAGACACGTGAGTAGGCCTACACAGTGTATCTTTTTTTTGCGATTTTAACTCTTAACCTGCTAGACAGTTTAAATTGAAAACTTCAACCCGATTGTAAACAATCAAATGCTGCTATTTCAGAGTTAAATTTTGTGGGAAAAATATCTCCTAATCGGACAGTGTAGATCCAAGATCAGACTGCACATTCTGTGCAGTCTGATCTTGATCTACGCTGTCCGCAAAAGGTCCAGGAGTCACGCTTAGCAGTCTAAGTGTTAAAAGCTTTAAAGGTTTTATTTGTTTTGCGATTAGAAAATGTTTGGTTCTTATTTCGCTTGCGATTATATTTTTTCTTGCGATTTTAAAAAAGCATGGTATTGTTTTACAATGGCGTAAATTAACCCTTCATGTTTAATTCTTTCCTATAGCGATGCCATGTTTCAAAGACCTTCGAGGAAGAATGTATTTGAAAACATCGAGGAAAATGCTGGAACGGCGTTGGCTGTTGAGGTAAAATCTATACTAATTAACTGTTCGGTAACCGAAATCATACGCCGTTTACACTAAACTATTCTATAGTCGATTATAACACTGGGGTCCATCGTGACTTAGTGGTAAAGTCTAGGATTCGAAACCTGGAGCTCCCAGCCTCACTGCAGCCAATGGGCTTTTCGCTGGAGTGTCCGTTGGCAAGACGGAGCCCTAGCCTAGCACTGGTGAAATCCAGAACATACAGGAATAAGCAAGCTGTCGCCGTGATATGACTGAATCAATGTTGAATGCGGTTTAAAACACCACTCTACATTTCAAAAACTAGCTACCTGGTTGGCCGGGATGTTCCAGAATACCTCGTCCGACCTGAAAGCCAGTCTTTAATTTACAATAAGATCAATATGAATCATGCTCTGTGATAAGGGGGGTAATACATCTGCAAGAAGTATCGACTCCTGTCAGCCTGCGCAGTCCACGTAGGCTGACCTGGATCGGGGATACTTTTCGCCATCTGTAACGTGAGTTTTCTACATGTCCAAGATTCATTCTACGTCATCATTCTGTCTGTTGTTAGACAAAATAGATTTTTAGATTTCATGAATCCATAGGTATGTGATAACTTGCTTGGTATGATGCATTACGGAGACGCATTAAACCGGTTTTTTGCCAGACCGCAGTTCATATTTAGTTGTTTTATACTAGTATGTGCCTAAGTTGAGTTTCCTCTTACAAATAGATCTGCTAATACCAATGGAATGTAACAACAGTATGCAAAACTGTGTGGTAGAATCAAGCCGAGTTGCGTGTGTAAAGAGGTGCGAATCGGATGGGACCAAAAGTCGAATCCGATGCCAAACCTCTTTTCACACGCAACGAGACCCGATCAGATCACACAGAAATGCAGACAGTTGTAATATTCCTTATATTATGTGCCTTCTCTTTATAACTGTAAAAAAAAGTACAAAATAAATAACATAAAAAATCAGAAAGCTGCACATTTTACTGAACTCAAGAAAAGAGCCAAACGTGAATACATGAAATTTCTGCAAAAAGTACATGCGTGATACGGAAAACCTTCAGAGAGTACATGCGTGATACGGAAAACCTACACAGAGTACATGCCTATAACGGAAAACCTACACAGAGTGCATGCATGATTATGGAAAACCCAAGCAGAGTACATGGTTGATATTGAGATCTTATTCTGGTCTGTTGTATATTGTGTTTTAGATAACGTCCGTATTTTGATCAAACAATTTATAGGTACATGGTAAGAATAGATAACGCGCAAGACACCCTGGGTCAGGTAACGTAGAGCATTTTTACATGAATATCTGCTCATTGTAACAACGTAAGCAGATTCCAACAAACGCTTAGTATTTAACACCAGAAGGTTTTTTCCCCATGACAGGATCTAAAAATACAAATCGATTACAAAAATAAGAAAGTCATATGAGACACCCCATTTCAGATTAATGTAGATTTTTTCTTTTGTGGAGTATCAGTTGGTTGTTGTAAAACCGTAGGAAGATTGAATCAGCTGTTTAATTTCGAACATCACGGGTAATTGAATAATAAGAATAAAGCAAAACAAGAAAAAGCGGTTCAGCTTAATGTAAATAAAGTTATTTTTCTATGAAAAATCAGCTTATCGTTGAAAAACCGTCTTGTATCTGAAATTAGAAGCTCGTTTCCCCCACAGACGAATCTAGAAATACAAATAGATAACAAACGTAAGAAAACTAAAACACGACACCCCTGTAAAAATTACAATGGACATCGTGTCCACCATGAAACTAATTTGTTTCCAGGTGACGTGGACCTCGTCTTCTTCGTCAGGCAGATTACTGGTTAGGCCTACTGGCTTGTCGCCGGGCCCCACCATATTGTCTGTGTCAACCACAGAAACTATGTCTGCCTTTTCTTTGATGTAAGCGTCATTCTTCATCCCGACCATACCAAGGTTCCTCTTGCCGACAACGTTAGACTCTTTTTCGTCTTCATTTTCAGGGTTTATTTTGTTAGGACAAAAACTTCGACAGTGAGCTCTTTTGTAGAATTTTTTCAACCAGTCTGGTACTTCTTCGGAGTCTTGTTTGTGGTATAAAGTGAGATTAAGGATCGTTACTACGGTGATCAGAGCGCTAATTATCATGTCTGCCATGAGTTTGTATGATATCAGAGGTACTGGTTCCGAGCTCTTCGTCAATGTATCACTAATGATCGTCATAAACACAGCAATAGCTAGCAGAACTGTAACACTGTAAGACACTCTCTCGCCAGAGCAGGGAACAAGGAAAAATACCAGGATGTTGAGAAAACTAAGTGAACCAAGTGGTATCAGAACGTTTATCACAACAAATGCTGATTTCCTCCTCAGATGAAACGTAACATCGAGCTGTGACCGACCATTCACAGTATATACGCTAACAGAGGACCTGTGAAGATCCCAAACAACATTGCCTGCGTAAATAGACATGTTGACTTCCTTCGAATAAGCACTGAAATCCACGTCCATTGCATAATAAGGTCCCGGACTGAAATGGGAGGCACATTTCTGACTGTCAAACGGATAGTTACGTACATTAATAGAACATGTTCCCCTCACAAGCCCGCCTGTTGACCAGGTCGCCATTCCGTTTGGTAAATACAACACCTTCTGCCAGTCTTGTCCAAAACTTACAATATGAGACGAGGAGGTGGTGATCACGAGCTGTGGTACCCAGATCTTGTCAATAGACAACATGATGCTTGTGAGACCTCCATAGGTAGCGGGGTTCCAGACAATGTTCACATCCTGCCATACAAGTACAAACACTGCAGTAAACAAGAACGTCTCTTTGACCTCGTTGAATTCCTGGATAGACTTCACGTACACAGATACCGATACAGTCAACTTGGAACTTTGGTTAGCGATAGGACGTATCTCCGGATCATAGTTCGCGAGCAAGTTTGTCATCAAAACCTTGGTGTCGTTCAGAGTGGTACACTGAATGCCAACAAACAGTAACGGAAACAGAATGAAATAACTGGCCATCGTGACAGAGTTTGGCCTCGCAGGTTGTTTGTAAATGTAGAACTGAGTCTCGTTAACAAGGTCTTACACAATTTATACTTGGTTATTGACATTTAAGTCTATTGTTCCTTTCCCACGACACAATACAAATATGACTCCTAACTTTCGAAAGGTGGAAAGCTCTTGGAAACAATTAGGGAAAATGGGCAACTGAGAGTATGTTTCCATCATTCAAATATTATTCTTTTTTGAAGCTGTCACAGCAACTAGAAAATTTCAATGAAAAAAGAAAAAAAAAAAAAGTCAGTAGCATGGATGTTGGACAAACGGTTTTCCATGATTTTTCTTTCTCTTCTTTTTCAAATACTGAAACAGATCGCAGAGATATGGGTAACAAGAACTTCAAATACTAATTAATGATAAATTTCTGTATTGACAGCCAGGGGGTCGTTCGACGTGAAACCGTTCCCAAAAGTAAATAACACTTACAATTAGGAATACAATGACATGTCCTTGAAAGTTAAAAATGATACAAAAAGGTACTTCGCTTTGTATAAATATATTTTGAATTCCAATTTTATAATCCAAGACCACCTGTCTGATTGGTTGAGGCATACTACCTAGGCTAAAAACGTAGCTAATTTTTTAATTTAGAAGTAGAAGAATAGTGTATGCAGCCAGAATTTTACAAACAGGAGACACTGTCATAGAAGGCCCTTTCTCCAGAGTTTCGTTGCCTGCCACAGCGAATGGTATTAGAAACTGTTTGTCGATAACAAGGCTAAAAGTTAGAGCTAAAACTTTGCTACCAGACAAGAACTTAAAGTTGTAGTAAGAACATTCTTGTTGACTTCGAGCAATACTATACACGAGGAACTCGTCCGTTCGAGAAAATATGCTATATTTCATTGACTCTCGGAAGATAGACAAAGTTTATATTTTGTAAACTGTGTTACTTGAAAATTTGGGACAGTTCGCGAAAAAATAAAAATTTTGCAATTCAGCGCTGATTTAGGACAAAATGTCGCATTATATTGAGTGCACTGGAATAGATCAAAGATAAGGCTGTCCGCTTTTTGCTGAAAACCGTCCACAAATGTAACGGAATGTGCCATTTGAATTCCAATTATTAAAACAGAAGCAGAGTTATTCTATCATTCCATTTTCCTGTGGTACGAATAACCCGTAGAAAAAAGGGTGTTGTGTTTATCTAACGTCCAACAAGGTGACCAAGAATTGAAAGCCATGGTCGGCTATTTCATAAATAATTCACAGTAGTTAAGGAAAGATCGATTTCTTACAATAAATATTGTTATTAATTTCGTAATTGATTTTGCACTAAAAGTTAGAGTAGTGTTGACATGCGCAGAATGATAACCAAAGGCCACAACAAATACAGGGCTCCAGGAACCAGCCGACCAGACATGTCCACATCGACTAGTTACAAGACTGGATGATGCCAAGATAGCTATTATCCCTTCAGGTACACAAAATCCCGACATTTAATGACCTAGAGGAAGACGCCTTTTAAATACATAGTGGGAAAAGAAGAAAATGCTGGCAACCAGCATTTTCTCTTTTTCCACAATGTTTTTTTTTTTCACTTTCAAAAACATATCCAGCTATTTGAGTCATATTTACTTTGTCGTCTGCACATATTTTAAATTTGGACAAGTCCAAAATTTTGTCCTCTGGTTAAGGGTTAACATCAAAGAAGGTCAGAGGTTAGACAATAATAATATGAATATATACATGTAGATTTCTTATATCCACCAATCATTTAAAAGAAAACAGCATTCTTTGAGTGCGAAATGTGGAATAATTTGATCCTAACCACGTTCGATGACAACTTTCTTGCTAAAAAAGGGAAGGAAGGAAGGTAAGGTTGACTCTACTGTTTATTTTGATTAATCATTATACTTTCATTTTTGCCAGAAAATTCCACTCAGTTTGTATGCATTATTCATTATTTTTTCAAGAACGCGTGACTTACACGACACAGAGTCGCCATTTTGTTTACTTACATTCGGTTCGCGATAGATAATGGCTGTTACATAAATACACTTCCCACGCTGATTCGGGTCATGTGACAGCCATTGCCAACAAAAAAGAAATGAGTAGAGTCGTTTTATTAAAGCAGTTTTGAAAAAGAAAAATCCAAATTGATAGTTTTACCGAAGTGGTTTTAGTGTTACTACAAATCCATGCTTTAAACATGAGCTTCTCGACTTTGATGACTTTTCTATTAAAACTTCATTTTTCTATATTTTTGGCAGACCATGGTTGTGTGAACAAATCGGAGTCAAAACGGGCACATCAGCATCGTATGACGTCTACGAAAAAAGGTCCTCGAACCGACATACATTCTCACAGTAGAACCTGACATATGTTAATTTCTGATGCCATGCGCTGATTCTGTCACTCCTACGAGATATTTAATTCAATACAAGTTAATTATTCAAGTCTGTAAAACAATGTTAATGGAATAAAAAAGGCAAATTGATTTTTTAAAACTTGTGCTGCCAATCGCGAGTCAATGTTCTTTTACGAACACCATAGATCAAGGTCAGACTGCACACGACTTGAAGTCTGATCTTGGACCTACTCTGTCCGATAGGGCGAGTTTTTGCGACAAAAAAGGAAATAGAAATTGCTACATCAGGCTTTTTTACAATTGGCTGAAACCTTTCATGGAAATTATTTTGCAGTTAACCAGCAGTTTCTCCTTTTCCTACAATGTTTTTTACCCTTTCTGAGGTAAATTCCAACATTTGGGCAACAATTACTGCAAATACTTTAACTCTTTACCACACAATGCCGACTTTTAACGACCATTGGAAAGAAGCTTTTTGAAAACATTGTGGGAAAAGAAGAAAATGCTGGTAACCAGCATTTTCTCCTTTTCCCGCAATGTTTTCTACCCTATCAAAGAAAAATTGCACCATTTGAGTCACATTGAAATTGTCGTCTGCAAATGCTTTCGATTTGGACAAGGCTAAAATTTTGTCGTTTGGTAAAGAATTAATTTGGGCAAGTCTAAATATTTGACTTTGGTAAAGAGTTAATGCATTTCTAAGACAAAATGCTGATTTGCAGATGTAAACATTTGAAAGAATTCTGCATATATCATTCTGAACATAGAGTTCTCATCAATAACCAACAGAGTCGATTTACATAATTTTCGAGCCAAACTGTATTCTGTAAAAGACGAGAAAAAATGTTCATGTTGAAAGCATATGCTGTCAGCAAATTTACTGTGGCACAAAGGATGGAATTTATGTATGAAAGGGTAGAAAACTTTGTGAGGAAAGGAGAAAATGCTGGTCCATTTTCACCTTCTTCTCACGATTTTTTAAAGAGCCTTCTTCTTCAACGTCGTTTAAACACGGGATAAAAGGTCCTTTCCCCCAATACAACAATCTAGATGTGCGTCCTAAAAAGTGGACAGAAGACCAGAAGCGTCTATGTAATAAAACATTAAATCAAATGTGACTCAAAAATGGGATTTGTCTGGGAAAGGGTAGAAACCTATGTGCGAGAGGGAGAGATTGTTGGTCATCAAAATGTTCTCTTTTTCTTACAATGTTTTCAAAAGAACGGCTGTGTAAATAAGCACCAAGGTCCGATAACGGATTTTTTTTTTTTTTCCTATTATATCATAAAAGCTATCTACTTATGCCTCAGTTTGAAACAATCTACAGTAGTCATCAACTTAATTTCACGTGCGAAGAAAGTCATTTATGTATAGAAAAAATATTCTAAAAATGTTTGGAAAGGAACAGAATAACCCCCCTCAGTAAAATGATGGGGGATGCTGAACAGAACAGAACACAACACAATACAACTCTATTTACACCCAAGTATTCACAAGATACGATAAAGGCAATATACAAAATAATTAGAAAAGAAGAAATATAATATATGACTTCCGATATGAAAAAGAGTGGATACGGGAGATGATGAAGAGGGATTGAGCCGTTTACGCGCACCTGCTGTCCACGTGACCTCACGTGGGGGGGGGGGGGGGAGAAACAGAACGCGTAAACCCCTGTTGGAAGCCGCAGGTATGTTTTTTTTTTTATAAATAATGCTATTACTATGGTCACGTGGAAAACAGGCGGGGCTAGCACCACTGTCCCCTAAACAGAACGCGTAAACCCCTGTTGGAAGCCGCAGGTATGTTTTTTTTTTTATAAATAATGCTATTACTATGGTCACGTGGAAAACAGGCGGGGCTAGCACCACTGTCCCCTTAAGTTTGTCAGCACTGAGGCCAGCCCAGCCTGTTTTGTTGTCTGCTTTGTATGAGTGAACTCGCCAGTTTCGCCATCTTTATAAAATATGCCAGACTCCGGGAGAAGTTTAGAACAGTCGCATGCATATATAGCGCTAATGGCTCAATACAGAAAAACGAATGTTAGAGTATTTAGTGCTTATATGTACAGAACAAAATCTAGTATATAAAGGGTATCCTTTCCTGCTGTAGGCTATGGTGGCATATTTCTGCCACGAGATACGAGATAGCTATCATGATAATTTTGGTAAATTATCGCGATAAATTAAAAGTTTCCTGGAAATCTTATCAAGATCGTGAAAAGTTTCATGATAAAAATATCACGATAAACTTAGTATTCTATCGCAAAATTTTTCCACCGTGCTCGAAGCTGACATGCGAGATAAAATTATTGTGATAGTTTTATCCGTTTCTCGATATCTATAAATAGAAAATTCATCATTTGGATGAACTCGGTAGTTTTGACTTAAAGGGCAACTACAGCCAAAATCTCTTTTTTGGACTTATGAATCCTTAAATGAAAACCATCTTAAAATAGAAAAACCGCATTTCAATGTCTATCGTAGAAAGAGAGTTTTAAGCGAAGATGTGGTTTGCACACCTGTGTGAGTTTGTGAAATGTTCGATAAATCGGATGTGATGCCACTCTTATTTCGGCTTCTGTGTATTGTTAATTTGATCTGATGCTGACTTTTTTTCTCTCAGCCTTATCCTCCCTCATGTCAGGAGACGACTTTTTTCGTCACAAAAATCCCTATCGTATGCCGGGTGCCGAGTTTAAGCACTATTTCGAGCCAAGAGATGACTATTTATTTGTCAGTCTGCTGTCTGTCTATCTGTCTGAACTAAATGACATGGCTTAATATCAGATCTACCATTAATCCTCAAAAGGTTAAATAAACCTTCATGCCGATTGCAAAATTTTGAATAGTGCTAGTTTTTGGAGAAACAAAAATAGATGTTTCCGCATTGGACACTGTACATAAGATCAGATTGCATGTTCTTTGCAGTCTGATCTTAATATACACTGTTCGCAAAAGGTCATTGAGTCGCGCTCAGCAGCCTTGGGGCCCCACAGAAATTTAAATGAGGCAAGCAATAAATGGTAAATTCACTGTTGATTATCCATCTCTTTCATGAGAGAGAGAGAGAGAGAGAGTAGTTAGAAAAGAAATTCGACAAGCAGATTATGCGTTTTTTTTTTTTAAATTTAAGATCGTATGAATGAGGAAAATACAAAAGTTATGACGTTCGACTTACCCATTTAACCTGTGTAAAATTCCAAATTCCATTTACATTATTTACGAAAAAGGGTTCAATATGGTCGTGAAAACAAAAGAGTAACTTTGTACATGACATGTTTGTGACAAGTGCTTGTTAACCTCAAGCTGCAAGCCGGGTAAAAAAAAATATGTCAGACCACAACGGTGCGATATCATCACAAAAGAGGCACTGATTTAACCCTTTGTCCTTGTACATGGATGGAACACACAATTCTTTTCTAAAAATAAAAGGTTGGCGCACTAAAATTTTGTGTAAAGTTTGTACGCAGTTATAAATTTTTAATTTACGCTGCTTTTATGGTCAACATCTCTTATCTCGTATATGATTATGGGGAGAAACACGGGAGAAGACAGTTAAACAATTTTTGTCCACGTTGGTATTTCCTTTTAAATTGTACACCTTACATGTCTCAGTATTTAGGAAATGGACTGACCCTGTATTTTGAAGACGAACAAAAATGTTTACTGCATGATATGGAGGACAGGAAGGCAGAAGGCAATTCAGACAATCTTTTAACGTTGTTGTTGATGAAAGAAACAAATTTGAGATTATGAAAAAAAACCACGTAGGAAAATAAATGAAGATCGAGTGAAAAAATTTTTTTTAACTTTAACAGCAAATTCAGGATATGTGCTGGATTTCATGTTGTTCGTGAATGTTAAAGAGAGGATAAGATTTCTAAGGCAGATCAAGGCTTTTAATTCTTTCCAAGCTGAAGGAGACATGTAAAATGCTGACACTGATGGTGTAGATCAAGATCAGACTGCGCAGGATTTGTAGACCGTTAAATGATCGACGGTGTCCTATATTTGGTAGAAACAGCCTTAGAAATTAACTCGAATGATTTCCTTTTCACATTGCAACATTCCTTCTTCCTTCTACGACCTAGTAGAAGAGAATTTTGGCATGATTCAATTATCTTGATTTATTATTTCTTTTTTTATATTTATCTATTACAACTCGTTGATTAGGTAGTGGTACAATTGAAATAACATCAAGAAATAAATTTCAAAATATTTATGTTCGTTACCAGAAGAATAACTGTTCCTTTTTATAAGTACTTTCTCCACTAAGCTAATTCATTCAAAATTCCTTTCCTTTGATTGTAGATGTAAGAGCGATATACCCCCGTCACGCCAAACTCGTTCTCACTCTGTTCCGAATTTTTTTGCTGATCGGACTGAAACTGTCTTTAGACGAAGTGGGCGTATTAGTATCCTTTTACGAAGGGTGCTCCAGAACTTTGAGCCTGTTCAAATTTTTTTGCCATCCATCCCGTCCTGTGATTAGACGGAGTAACAACGTACTTAAAGCGAGATGGACGTACTACGAACGGAACTGCTGTACTTCGATCCTATTAGAGACACAGTGCGGTCGGGCAATAACCTGCAGTGCGTTTGCATTTTATCGACCGAAATTACATGTCCTATCCCAGCCAGTTTTTCGATTTTGTTGACCGGGTTAAGACTTTCTGGGAATAGGTTTGGTGAGATAGGGGGCTTCAGCCATTATCAGGCCAAAATTATACGTTCATCCCCGACCGTAACCCGTTTTCCGATTATATCAGGACGGGTTAAGACGTTGTAAGACCTAGTTTGGTGTGACGGGGGCTATAGAGCTTGAAACTCTGCATACACAAGTGATTGAAATATGAAATAGCGATTTATATCTTTATAAATATCATGCAGTTTTCTCAATTTTCTGAGTTAGTTCATATATAGCAACTATAATTATCTTCTCACACTTGTGAGATCACCGCAAACTACCGGAAGTCACGGTTTTTTCAATTAGCGACTTTCACACAGGTGAAAATCCGAAAGTTTAAACCTCTATATCTCGTGGAGTAAGCATCACAGAACGCTAACAAGATTTTTGTTAACATACTCTAGTGTCGTTTTATCCGATTTTGAAATGAAAATTTTGGTGTGGAGTTACCCTTTAATAAGATTGCAGTCAGTAAAATTTCGAATCATTAATTAACAATTGTAGCTTAATTGGTAAATTTTGACAATGCCCGAATGATAGAGGTCTGTAAAATCACAAAGACGACTCGAAATGCCTCCTACGAACAACTTTGAAACCGTACAGGGGAAAGGAGAATTCATAAGGTTGTATACGAAGGTATTCCGAAACCGTATCTAATTATAGGTATCATGAATGTCAGTTGTGGGCACGAAAGCAAAAAATATCATGATAAGAGTTAGCATTATTGCGATATTTTTATCGTGAATTTTTTTGTTTTATCACGATAATTCTCTTAAATTATCATGATAGCTATCTCGTATCTCGCGGCAGAAATATGCCACCATAGTAGGCCCCTGTGACATTTTCAAAAGTGTTGTTTTAGCCGACCAATCGAATCAGTTACACATGTGTTTGCTGGCAAGTATGCGTGTAAACAAAACAAGAGATTATGAATGCTGACATCGGCTGCCCCTATGTTTGTTTGTTTCTGTGATTGTTTGTATGTGGGGTTGCTTGTTTGTTTGCTTGTCTGTTTCTTTGTTCGTTCGTTAGTTCGCTCGTTTGTTTGTTTGTTCGTTTGTTCGTTCGTTCGTTTGGTTGGTGTATCTATCCATAATTCTCGTTTTTTCTCAACTGTTCGAACAAAACTCTTTCCAGGCCACTGACTGCTTTCCCACATAGAAATTGCCGAAACAATGATAATGTAGAATACCTTCCAATGACCATAAGTGAAGAGTAGGCTTCTTCTGTTTAATTAACAGTAAAAGACATCTGCTTTTTGTTACACGTTGCTTAAAAGGAATCTTCATACAGTAATGCTGACCGATTGGAAAACCCATCCTCATTATCATCATCGTCATCATCATCATCAACGTTGTCATCATTATCACCGCCACCATCATCACCAACGTTACTAGAACATTTCTTTTTGAAGGACCGGAAGCCGCAATATACTATCTGTATAAAATACTCCCACTTGACATTGTCGTTATACTGGAGCCAGTTGACCCTTCACCCCACAACCACGAGTTTTAACGTCCCTGGGGTAGAGGCCTTTTGAAAATATTGTGGAGAAAGGAGAAAATGCTGGTAATCAGCATTTTCTCCTTTCTTCACAATGTTTTCCCTTCTTTAAAATCAAACTTTATCGTTTCAGCCACAATAACTTTTAAGATGAGTCTAAAATTTCGTCGTTTGGTTACAAGTTACTTTGTTATGCTCAAAAATAACTTCGCAGCGAAATAAATATAACGCATAAATTAAAAACTCTTTTTTATTTCTCCAATATTTCTGCCAAGGACTTATATCAAGACAGATAAACACTATTATATCTTTCTTTCTTGATAAAAGCCGTTGGCCCCCCGAAATGTTCGAAAATGTCGCTTGATTTACTAGCATGAGTTTTTATGTGTTTTGCGACCGTTCGTCGTAAGAACAACGTTATCACATTTTTTTTCTTTTTTTTTTTCTTTGAATGCAGTAGACAATGAAAATGTCTACAGAAAAAGGTATTAACAGTTTTACAGACAACATTGAGCATTCATGGGCACATAATACAAACGATTCCTTTGGGGTAAATTGTAAATGGAATCCAGAGTCACAAATGGCTATTATATATTGATATTTTTTTAAATTTCTTTTTTAGGCGTTAAAAGATGTTTTATCACAGACACTTACTCGTTCATGGTAAAAATCTACAGAAATAAGTTTCCTCTTCTCCATTCAATTTGCAAAACTTTCTAACAAATATTGCGGTATCCTATTAACCACATTGAATGCTCTAGTCTACAACAAAGACATTATGAAATGAACGTCGCTCTGGCAAAAGAGGGCTTAGTGTATCTCCGTGATATATTATACCAAGTAAGTCATCACATAATTATGGATCAATTAAAACCATTTTGTCTAACAACCGACTGAATTACGGAGTAGACTGGTCATCGGACATACAGAAAATCGACCAATGGCAAAAAATTTCGATGCAGGTCAGCCCGCACCATTTACGCAGGCTGACATGAATCGATACTGTTTACAGATGCATCAACCCCCTTTTCACAGAGCATGACTCAAATTGAAAGTATTCGAACAAGTCACTTTACAAACATTCCGGCTCATTTGAGGTAAAGATTGGACGGAACTGTCACTCGAAAACTAGGAAAGTAGGCTAGCGGCACTGGAGCGCTACTGCGAGTTTTCTTGGAGACGACAAAGTAAAATGTAGCTTAACTCTTTACCAAACGGCAAAATTTTAGCCGTGTGTCAAACTTGAAAGTATTTACAGACGAAAAATCAATTGAAACTATAAACATGAGATTCTCTTTTCATAGGGTAGAAAACATTGTGGTAGGAGAAAATGTTGATTACCGGCATTTTCTCCTTTCCCACGATGTTTTTAGAGCCTTCTTCTCAGGGTCGTAAAAAATCGGGATTGTGTGGTAAAGTATTAATTGAAAGGAGTTATCTCTGAAGGGGTAGAAAAACTATGGGTAAGGGATAAAATTATCACCAGCATTTTCCCATAATTTTTATTTTAGATGCACTTTTCGTCAAGGTAGTAAAATCACGGTGTTGTCTGGTAGAGAGTTGCTGACTGAGACGGGCTTTACAGTAAGGTATGTGAATTATTGATGTATGACAAGTAAACTTCATTTTATTTATTTAGTAGTCATTCTACGAAAGATATAAGATAATACCGATCGGCGCTTATCATACCAAGAAATCGGAGAGTTCTGACAAAAAAAAATCGCCAAGCGTCCGTATTTTACTATTTTATTACCCGTGAAGAGTTTAAAGCGTGTCACACCGCTCCAAATTCATGACATTGGACATAAAGTGTAAATCGCTATCTTCAATGATCTGCTGCTTTTTTATTGCAAAACCCAGAACAGTTTGTTTCTATGAAATAAATCTAATGGCCTACATACATAATCTTAAAACATAAAAACTGCCAGTCATCTGATTGCGATTTTGTTTACTCTTCACTTCAAACACAACTATCCTTGGAAAAACGCAGTTCTTAAAAGCATCTTACTGGGTTTAGACTATGTTCCTTTTTGACCTCATGAGGCCACAACCACAATATACTACCCCTAGAAATAACAGAAGTGCACTCACTTTCCACAGAAATCGTCGATACCGAAAACACATTTAAGATATGCCCTCCAATTTCTTTGTTGAGAAAACAATCCTTTAAGACTAACTGATTTAAAAAAAAAACTAGGTAGATGTTAACTGGATAGATAGGTTTTAACTTGAAGAGCTCTTCTGCGTGGCTGAGGCGTTTCCATTGAAATTTGGGACGTCTTTGACTATTTTGACCAAGTAATTTTTCAGTCTTGAATTTTCTTTTCATCGCGTACTTTTCCATTCATTGACATTTTGACCCTGTACTTTTCCATTCGTTTACTATTTCGACCCAGTGCTTTTTCATTCATTGTTTTTGTTTGTTTTCTTTTTACCTATAACCTAAACGATAAGGCGGAAACCAAACCCATAACCCTTAAAATAATTTTAGAAAATTCTGTCGCTGTTTTTAATCTTTAATGGTCCCATGATGGTGACAAAACAAGTGTAATAATTAATGTACTCGTACATATTAAAAACAAAGATTTTAAATCGTACGTGACAAGAGTTCTTTTGAAGCTGTCTCTGTGGAGTATTTTCTTTTTTTTTTCCCTTACCCTGCTGAGTAAGTTGAAGAAAACTTTCAAGTCGAGAGCAAAAACCGTAATATTGCTATTTCAGTTATATTTAGGAGGAGACATATCTCCTTGTCGGACAGTGTAGACCCAAGATCAAACTTGATCTACAATGTCCGCAAAAGCTCCATTAGCAGCCTAAGGGTTAATATAACATTACCAACTGTAGACGACATCTTTCTTTTATCTTATTTTCAGCTCTAAGCTGCACTCTCTCGAAAACGCTCTGGCAGAAAAGCACCATTCCTAAGCAGACAACTTGAAACCGAAAGTTGTTAAAAGGTAGTTTCAACACGATGCTTGTATATTATTTATTTACAATGTATTTATTATTTATAGATCATTTATCATTATCTCAATAAATGATCTTGATTTAAAATGTTTTACAAAACAATGCACTGATGTTCATCTATACCCTAAAAATATCCAAGATTCTGACTGACGATACCATATGATCAGAGTTAAAATCATACTTCAATAAAGATACCATTTTTTCATCAAAGATCAAGTAATAGAAACAAGTAATATCTTTGAAAAAAAAAACGGAGTAAATCTGCCCCGTAAATAGGCAGGGACCTTTAAAATTAACATGTACACATTTTTTAACCAATCACAAATTTTTGTTTATTCATTTTTCACTGTGTTGTAAGCTGTACGGGACGAATGTGTAGTCACTTTCAAGATGGCGGACTGTTTACATAGAGAAAGGTGGGTGTCGCATTTTATCATCAATAACTTTTTTTCTTGAAACCTTCCAGTCATGATACTTACAATATATTGTGGGGGAATGATATGGTAAGCCTCGGTGCTATATAGCAAAGAGCCAGTGCCATTATTCGATACGTCATATCGGCGTAAACATTGCCATTCGGTAAAATTTAAATTTTAAGCGTGGAACTTGCATCGTTTTCAGTTATAGAATGGAAAATAAGCTAATGCAGTGGATGACGGTTGTTATTTCTGTAGGTATTCATCACGTACTTTTCAATGATTACGGTAATTTTTGTGAAATATGTCTAGAAAGACCCGAAAACATGTGTTTCGTATATCGCTAATGCAGCGGTGTAGTCCACATCAACAATTTCACACACAGCTGTGTAGACACGTTGTTTTCTGAACGGTTTAGACACAATTTAAAGCACAATGTATGTACGGTTTAGACAAAATTGGCTTGGTCTTGAAAAGAATCTATTGTTTTCTGAATATAACGTAACTTGGCGTTAATCCAGAATCCTGAAAATTGGCACCAACAGTTCGAGACAGTCTCCCTTATTACCGAAACCCACCGAAGGAACCGTCTGGAATCGGTATCAAGACAGTTCCCCGACAAGACAGTTCCCCGACACTAGTTTTCGACACTGTTCCCCGACAGATTTGGAGACAGTTCCCCGACACTTTTGAAGACAGTTCACGGACACTTTTGTTTCATGGCAAATAACCTTTTATACTGTAGAATTTACACAATTATGATTGATAATCATGAGAAATTAGAAATTTTCGTGGATAACTGATGTTGTGATCGAATTATCTGTACCCTGTGAAGAAGATTTCTATATAGAACGACGGATAGTTATTGTCTCATGGGTGAATTCACGACGAATCACGCCTGTCATGAACATAAGAGAATTCTAAGAAGACTTTTAGCCAGCCTCAAAGTTGATAAAAGGATAGAGAGTATTTGGCGCTGAATAATTTGTACATGTATTTTAGTTATTTGCATTCCCCTGTTTTATAGAAATACAGTAGAGAGGGCGGGGGGGGGGGGGTTCTGAGTGACATACCTTTTCTGTTTATCTTGTACACTCGGACAATTTTGCATACATGTATATTGTAGATCTATATATATACCATGGGAGAATGTAGTCTATTTCGACATTGTTTGATATTTTGTGACGATAGGCCGTCAAATTGTTCCGTCGAACTAAGCTTATAGGCATTACCACGATGACGAAATGTACGCGCCAATTAGTTTAAACATTTATTTTACATCGATTGAGAAACAAGTTCTAACAACTTATACTGATCTCTCTCGATTCTCACCAATTACATGTACAAACACTTCACAAACGATCATATCCTCTATCAAACATGTTTTTATCCATGATAAGATTTATTTTGTTGTTTGACATCGAACAAAAGTGTCGGGGAACTGTCTCAAAAACATGTGTCGGGGAACTGTCTTGTTGGGGAACTGTCTTGTTCCCGTGGAACCGACAAGGGATCATCGTGGAACGAAAAGAGATAGTTGGGAACAAAAGAGTGCATCAAGAGATTATTTACGATATTATTTATGTAATAGTCAGTATTATACCACGAAAAAAATAAATTATGAAATTACTAATGAAAGTTTGTGCAGTTACAAATCAATTCCAGCATGGTGGCAGCCATAATTTCAATCATTCACTTAGGATGATAATTACCATCCCGGACTTGCCAATCATTTTTATTTCGGAGTTGTTTGAAATACTTTCGCTGATTCGTATCTTGGTATCTGTTTGTTTAATATCTAGTTAAAGTTTTTGGTTTCTGTGCCACTGTTCGAGTAAAATATGACCAGTAGGTTAACAGGGGATGGGGGATATACAAAAATTCCGACTGGAGTAAAAAGTATGTTATGTAATTGTTATTTTTACCCCAAAAGGACAAATCGTAAGATGGAATTCCGTGTGATCGATATTCACAATTTTCATTTACCATTGTACAGTTTTATTTCATAATATACGGGTCATGGATTTATATTTATAAAATCGAATGTTACCCATTAAGATAAGTTATCTCATAAAGTTTTTTATTTATTCTTATCGTTTCCCGAATGTTTCTTTCGGCCCCGGACTACATCTTGTAGGTGAATACGCAGACCCGTTTCAATTTCAATTTCCCATATTTTGATAGGAAGGCAATCGATGATTAGCGAAACACTTTCAAAACATGAATAATTCCCGTGGCATCTTATTTGATATAAGTTTGTCTTTTAGAATATACAGGATAGCAATAATATTGTATTTCCAAAAGCCCTGATATTATTTTTGTTTCAGTACTATAAATGCTATGGAAGATACTGTCAAATTTTATGTCTAAACCGTACAGAATATAAAGCTTATGTCTGTGTCTAAACCGTTCAGAAAACAACGTGTCTACACCGCTGTGTGTGAAATTGTTGATGTGGACTACACCGCTGCATTGGCGATTTACATAACACATGTTTTCGGGTCTTTCTAGACATATTTCACAAAAATTACCATAATCATTGGAAAGCACGTGATGAATACCTACAGAAACAACAACCTTCATCCACTGCATCAGCTTATTTTCCATTCTATAACTGAAAACGATGCCGGTTCCACGCTTAAAATTTAAATTTTACCGAATGGCAATGTTTACGCCGATATGACGTATCGAATAATGGCACTGGCTCTTTGCTATATAGCACCGAGGCTTACCATATCATTCTCCCACAATATATTGTAAGTATCATGACTGGAAGGTTTCAAGAAAAAAAGTTATTGATGATAAAATGCGACACCCACCTTTCTCCATGTAAACAGTCCGCCATCTTGGAAGTGACTACACATTCGTCCTGTACAGCTTACAACACAGTGTTTTTTATCAGAACCAAAAACAGTAGGTCTAAAGCCAACACATTCAACTACGTCGAAAAAAAAGTAAATGATTTTGTAGGCCAGTCCTTCGGCATTTCTTTCTGTGGATGTATTCGTAGACTTATCTAAATATATGGTCAATAAATGTCTCTTTTTTTCCTCAAGGATAGAAAATGCTGCAACAAAGTCTCGACGCCCTGCTTCATTTTTTGTACAGAAGGGAGATAACTTACATTCCGAATCATTGGGAAACGAAGAGTTTAAGCCCTTGTAATTTATCAGTTTGAGTTCAAGTAAAGATGAAACAATATGGCCCTTTTCTCTTAACCCTTAAGTTAGTAGGTGCGGCTCAATGACATTTTGCGAACATTGTAGATCAAGATCAGACTGCACAAAACGTGCAGTCTGATCTTGGATCTACACTGTCCGATAAGGTGATATTTTTCTCAAAAAAAAATAAGTTTGAGATAGCAACATTTGGGTTTTTACTATCGGCTTGAAAGTTTCATATAACTTTAGCAACCTGAGGATTAACCCTGTCAGCGCCATAGGCGAAAACAATGACTCTTGCGGACGGCATAGATCAAGATCAGGCTGCACAGAACGTGCAGTCTGATCTTGGATCTATACCGTCCGCCTGTTAAGACAATCATATAGGATAAAAATCGTTGTAAATTTCAGTGGACTATATTTTCAGCTATTGAAAGAGGCCGACTTTATATATTTGGGGCCGAAAGAGTTAACAGTGAGTCATAGCCAACTTAGAAATAACAACACCCATATGTGTTAAATTTTATGCGTGTTAATTGTTGCCCGATGTTTTTTATCGAAAATTCTCCTATTAGACTTGTAAATTGGTACAAGTAAATTGGTACACTCGTTACCAAACGACAAAATTTTAAACCAGTCCAAATTAAAAGCATTTGCAGATGACAAAATAAATGTGACTGAAAATTGAAATTTGTTATGGGAAGGGTAGAAAACATTGTGGAAAAAGGAGAAAATGCTGGTTACCAGCATTTTCTCCTTTTTCCACAATGTTTTCAAAAGGCTTCTTTCTCAGGATCGCTAAAAGTCGGGATCATGTGGTTAGGGGTTAAACAGAATCTAGTTACATGTATTTCCAATCTCTAGAAAACGCTTTGACAAGGTCTTTTTTTGTACGTCTCTCAAATCATCGGACATTGTAAATCCAAGATCATTCTGTGCCTTTTGTGCAGTCTAAGCTCGATCTATGGTCTACCAAAATGCAGCCTAACATAGCCAAGATATTTGCAGGGGTAAAGAATTGTTTTTTTTTTTTTCTTGTAACATAGTCAATATATGGGCTAGCCTATACTCTGTGAAAAGGTTAATGCATTTGTAAAAGGTATCGACCCATGTCAGCTTGCGTGGACTAGGCCAACATGGGTCGAAACCTTTTTGCTATTTGTAAATTTTCTGCATATCTAAGGACCACTTAACAAAATGATCCTGTCGATTGTTAAATAAAAAGAACTTATGGAACTATGATTATGTGACTTCTTGCATGGTATAATGCATTATGAAGATACATTAAACCCCCTTTTCCAAATATGTCGCTCATATACGTTCGTCAATCGGTATCAGATGACTGAACTTGTTCGACTATGTCTTCGCCCATATCTATACCATGGTGCAACACATCTTCTTTTATCCAGGCCCACGTCATCCTCTCTGTTGTAAATGACTTAGCCACGTTACCTTGCTGATCTATAACTATCACACCACCGTAACCATGTACACGGGTCGCCATGTTAGCCAGGGCTTTGTCGGCTGCTTGCTGGGCGCTTAGTCCTGCAAAGAATAATTCTAGATGCCATGAAAGGCTGAAAGAAATAACAAAAAAAAAGCTGAGGTTTCATTGATATGGCGTGCAACACGCCAAAAGGGGCATTCGGACATTCGCAGTCCCCGCAGGCTTATCTGAGGCGACACTTTCCGTTCTTATGTAATTTTCTGTTTTGTGCAAGTCTACTGAAGGACAAAATCTAATAAAATCGTGAAGTGCCGTCTCGGATTAGCCTGCGCGGACTGCGCAGGCTGATCCGAGACGACACTTTACGCAAATGTCCGAATGCCCCTTTTCGCGTGTTTCAAGCCAATTATAGAAAAACTTTACTCTTCACAAGATGACAAAACTTAAGACATGAATGCATTTTTTTCAGGCGACAAATTAAATATGGTTCGGTGATAAGATTCATCTTCGGAAGGCCAGAGAGTGTTGTTGGAAAAAGGAGTAAATGTAGCTCAAATGATAGGACTCATCTTTGAGAGGATAGAAAACATTGCAGGAAAAAGGGGGAAATGCTTTTAACAGCACTTAATGCGTTTTCTATCCACAACGTTTTCAAAACCTTTCCTTCTATGGTCGTTAAAATACGAGACTGTTGAAACTGAACTGAGTACACCCAGCTGAGAGTGAAGTCACTTTACCTTGTCGAATGAAGGTGGTTATCTGATAAGCCAACACAACCTTGGTGATGGATTCTCCATGTCCTGTACACGATACCCCACCCACCTCGTTATCAGCATAACCTCCAAGCCCTGGAAAAAAAGTAAAGCTTGCAGTAGAATGCAATAAAGTTCATACTGTTTTTACTCTTTCCTCTTTTGATATCCAATATTTGCTCCTTTTCCGACAGTCTTTTACACGAAGCACCCCTTTACCAATCACACCAGAGTTTAACGAGCCTTAAGGAAGACACTTGAAAACATTTTGAGAAAAGGAGAAATGCTGGTAACCATCTGGTATGTCGACATCTAATATGTCGTCTGTAAGTCACTTCATTTGAACAAGTCTGAAATTTTGTCGTTTGGTAAAGAGTTAAGACTAAACAGATACTATGTTATATTACTATATAAAATTTATATCAGAATTTCCTATGCAAAAAAAAATCAAAATGTAGCTGCACCTTTGAAGTAAAACACTTGATCGACACTTTATATAAGTTTGAAATTTTTATTGCGAGTTTCCTCTAACTCTGGACAATTTAATTGTCAGTATTCCACCAACTTTCTTGACAAGATTATTGTGATGTTTCCACTAACATTCTTGACAATTTAAATGAGAGTTTTCCACTAATTTTCTGGACAATTTAATTGAGAGTTTTCCATTAACTTTCTTGACAATTTAATTGTCAGTTTTCCACTAACTTTCTTGACAATACAATTTTGAGTTTTCAACTAACTTTCTGCACATTTTAGTTACCAGTTTTCCACTTACTTCCATCACAATTTAATTGCTGATTTTCCACTAACTTTCTTGAAAATTTAAGTGAGAGATTTCAACTAACTTCAGCACAATTTAATTTTCAATTTTCCACTAAGTTTTTCTCACCTACTATGGGACTGTCTCCGACCCTGCCTGGTTTCTTGCAGGAAATACCACCGGTCGATGTTCCATATGAGATGTTACCCTGACTATCTAGAGCCACTGCTCCAACAGTGTCGTGCTCCGAACCTATTCTTTTTTATTGTAAAAGTGAAAAAAAAATGACAACAACGAGGATGAGAAGGAAAGAAAATATCATAAGCAATTTATTTACCCCCTGAATTTTTTTGTGTATAATACAATGAAGTGACTGTATAAACCCGTGTACTGTTTTTCATGTATACGGCATTTACAAGATAATGACAATCTTAAATGCACTACTCTGTATTTGTTTTCCTAAGTCAAAAGTTTTTTCAAAGATTCACGGACAGTACTCAAATGTTCAATGTCGACGGGCTATCGCTACAAAAGTATAAGACGAGACTGTCTTTATATAGGTACAGCACAGAATGTAGACATCATAATGAGGAATCCGACATTTTGTAAAGAAATGATTCAATCCAAACTGCATATCTAAAAACATTTTGGAAATACAAGGGTCGTACTAACTAGGTTTGAATTCTTAGCTTAATTGTCAGTTTAGAAAGTAACAGAAGAACAGTGTTCCTGCTTAAATTCTTTAGTAATGCTTATTGCCCAAAGTTTAATCAAATGCGCTCAAAGATACCAGGTGCACTGAGAAGCAAGTTTAAGGACACATATAGGTACGGGTGCTTCACTTCACACAGATATTAACTTTACCTCATTAACATTCACTTTAATCTGCCAGCTGCACGTACATACAAAGTCTTCTTTATGAATGAAAAGCACTCAAATATTGTATTTACCTTCGTCGAAATAAAGTCCCAATTGTGTTCCCGTACTCCTTACAGTCAGCAAGTTCTCGTTTAGCTTTCTCTGATACCAGGGTGTCTGTTGAAACCTTTTCTATTCCTACTTCTTCTGCAAATTGATTGGCTCCTTTTCCAACAAGAAGACAATGGTCAGTCTGACAAAATATAAGACACATTATACAAAACGTAAATTAAGTGTTTTTAGCCGGATTATCGGCTGCTATTTTTATAGTATGCAGTCGGAAGTTTATGCCACATTACCATCAATAAAATTTATAAATGCGATCAAAAAGTAAATCTCTATAGCGCCATTCGCGGATTTATGCAATATACGTGACCGTTCATACAAATGTCTTATGGCTGCATTTAAAAAAGCGTGACCTCCACTATAAAGTACGTTTTGGGCTTTCGTTAGAATTATAGCGCCAATTTCAATGAGATGGGACAATTTTAAGAAGTTCTCACACCTTTCAACAAAGTTCTGACACAACTACTTAAACTGTACTCCCATTACCAACATGTCTATTCATACCTTGTCCAGCAGGGTCCGTATTCACTAACCATTTTTAAGAACATTCTCAGTCTTATTCTCCGAGATTTCCCAGATTTGAAAGTAACACAACTTCTGATTGGCTAAACCAAATGGTTTAGCCAATCAGAAGTTTTGTTGCTTTCAAATGTAGAAAATTCTGGAGAATAGAACCGAGACCGTCCTTGAGAATGGTTGGTGAGTACGGACCCAGGTTCTCTGTCATTCGTGTATTCAGTTTCACATACGAATATTTATACAGATAATCAAAACTCATTTGATTTTCAAGGAATGCCATAGAAATGGTTTGTACAGAAAATTTAAATGCAGTTTTATTATACAAACCTTGATGTGAAAGCTCTCCACAGTTGAAAAGGGTCAAAGTTTGGAGTGTTCTGTAGGCCTGAATACTAGTACCTTGTTTTTCAGTCTGATCATTAGTATGATGAAGAATCTTACTTTATCACCTTGAAAAAAAAACACTTCTTATAGGTAATTTTTGTACATACCTTGTCCATGACAGCTCTCGCAAGTTTAATGGGGTTTTTAATATTCTGTACACAAGCCACGGCTCCAGTATTGAGTGTCCGCCCGTCCATAATCACCGAGTCCATTTCTACCTCACCGTTCTGGTTCAGCACGGACCCGCAACCTGTTTAAAAAGTGCGTATTATCGCTTTACCGTCATTACATGAGTCATGGTCTGTGAAAAGGGGGCTTAACGCATCTGCAAAAGGTATCGACCAAGGCGAGCCTGTGCAGTCCGCGCAGGCTGACCTGTGTCGAAACTTTTTGCTATTGGTCAATTTTTCTGCATGTCAAAGGACCAGTCTATTTCACGATTTAGATGTTAGATAAAATGGACTTTATAAATGCATAACCATTTGATGGAGATGCATTAAACCTCCTTTTGTCTGAGTATGGCTCAAATATTTGTCGATACACCAAACCCTATCTGGTCCCATTTTTCGTATGGCTTGCATCACGCGAAAAGGGGCATTCGGACATTTGCGTAAAGTGTCGTCTCGGGTCAGCCTGCGCAGTCCGCGCAGGCTAACCCGAGACGGCACTTTACGACTACATTAGATTTTGTGCTACAGTAGACTTGTGCAAAGCAGAAAATTACATAAAAACGGAAAGTGTCGTTTCGGATTAGCCTGCGCGGACTGCGCAGGCTGATCCGAAACGACATTTTACGCAAATGTCCGAATGCCCCTTTTCGCGTGTTGCAGGCCGTATGATCGTTTACTTTTATTTTTCGATTTGAGCGAGTCAAGTCAAGTGAAGTTTTTTTTCTTTCTTTTTCAGTCGTCTGCTAAAGAGATTGATTATTACCGCCAGAAGAGAACCATGTTTCGTCTTATAGCGAACCATTATTCAAATATCAAAACATGGTTAAAAGAAAAAAAAATATGAGTGACAAGGACTTTGTTTTTTTGACAGCGTTTTCAGATGTTTTAATCCTTAAAGGTCCAGTAGCTACCAAAAGTAAACAATGGAGGTGTTAAAATGCATTTAGATTTAACTCACACCATTTAAAAGAATAGAAACTATTGTGAAGATGACATTCTATTATTACACTGTCAGACAAAGTGTTTTTCAGTGGCACAAAAAATAAATCTTAAAACAAGATTTAAAGTTGCCAGGTCGCTCTATCTTTTCTTTACTTTTAACCTGGTTTCGAACTTCAGTTTTCTGCAAACGACTATCACTTGAACAGTAACAGATTGTCATCTCCACAAAAACTTCCATACTTTTAAAAGGCATTATTTGATCTAAATGCATTATAACAACTTTGTTTATTTTTTGCAGCTACTGGGCCTTTAACCTGTTAACTAAATTAAGTTAAACTTTCAAGCCTATGGTAAAAACCCAAGTGTTGCTATATCAAAGTTATTTTGGGGTTGCGGGATCTCTAAATCGAATAATGTAGATCCAAGATCAGACTCCACGTTCTGTGCAGTCTGATCTTGATCTACACCGTCCGCACAAGGTCTCTGAGTAGCACTTAGCACTAAGAGTTAAATAACTGAATCTGCCTATTTTGTCAAGGTTTTCCAAGTGGTTGCGGTAAAACAGTTTCGAGGGTATTGAATTTCGGGAAAAAGGCAGCGTGACCGGAAAATTGGTCATACCGTATGGATTAGTTAAACCCTAAAATATAATCCACGATGATTGAAATACACTCTTCTAATTCTCAGAGAGATAACAAATATTGTTGATTGATTGTATTGGAGTTTAACGCGGTTTTAACAGCTCAGGTTATATCGCTGCGGTCAGTGCATCTACTCATGTGTTTCCTGGCTTTCTCACACCAGTACTGACACAACTTTCTTTCCAAGTCACAGACTACTTTTCTCACATGCATCATAGGTGAAAGGCGAAAACATATGTATTTGTAATTTGAGCCTATTTACGCATAATTATGAATTCTCGTTAACTAATAGGACAGTAAAGATCCTAGGCCATACAGCGCGTTTTGTGCAGTCAGATCTTAATCGAACTAGTCCTCAAGTTGCCTCTATCCTAGCTCTCTATAATTATGTTAAATGCTAGACTGAGATCAGATTCACAATCGATAATTGAGCTGCCCTCTCGGAAAAAAGGGGGTTTAATGCATCTCCGGGATGCATTATACCAATCAAGACATCACAAAATTATGGATCCATAAAATCAATTTTATCTTACAATCGATTGAACCGCGAGGTAAGAATGGTCCTTTGATATACAACATGCAGAAAAATGACCGATAACAAAAAGTATCGACTCGTGTCAGGCTGACCTGGGTCGATACTCTTTCCAGATGCATTAAACACCTTTTTCACAGAGCACGACTCTCTACCATCTATAGCTGCCATTACGCAACCTGTTACCTCTTTCCAACACAATTTCCGAGTTTTCGCTACCGTGAGGAAAAAGCCTTTTGTAAATATTGTGGGTAAAGGAGAAAATGCTGGTAACCAGCATTTTCTCCTTTTCCTACAATGTTTTCTACCCTTCTAATCACAAAATTCAATTTGTCAGTCACATTTAATTTGTCGTCTGCAAATGCTTTCAATTTGGTCAAGTCTGACATTTTGTCGTTTGGTGAAGAGCTGAATGACCTTAGACAGTGAACTGTACGAGCAATCGATTATGCTACCAGATTGATTCAGCCTCAGAATTCCTCTTTAAAAAAAAATGAACGGTGTATGATAACGTGTAAAATTAAGTTCACCAAGTGCGATTTTTGGCTTATTGACATCTTGGTCAAGGAACGTCTCTCCTTTGTTCATTCGTTGCCCATAGATCTGCATTCCATCCCCCCCTTTCTCTCTCTCTCTCTCTCTCTCTCTCTCTCTCTCTCTCTCTCTTTCTCTCTCTCTCTCTCTCTCTCTCTCTCTCTCTCTTTCTCTCTCTCTAGATCTAAATATCTACCTCTCTCTCTCTCGCTCTCTCTCTCTCCTCTATCTCTCTTACCTGCATCGAACGTTGGATCATCTTCTAGGACACAGATAGCAGCTTGTACAGCATCTACAGCCGACCCTCCTTCCGTCAGCACGTGATACCCTGCTCGTGCGGCTCTTTTGATCCCTTTTCGTGACCCCTCGATCAAATCTTCGGGAACGGTCCATGCTCCGCCATGAACAATAATAACCGGCGTAGTCATTACAATCCTACTTGTGCTATGAAGTTCTTGCTCGATTATTTTCTACATAGATCTATAAACCTTATAAGATAGAGAAAACTGAAGATCTAGATAAAGGATCAGTTCTGTGTTCTGTGCAGTCTGATCTTGACCGACGCAAAACTGTCCGTAAAAGCAATTTACCTCTGACACAGCGCTTTAAAGTTAACGTTCAAGTATTTTAGAACACAATAGATCTTGATCTACACGGTAAATATATTATTTCCTCAGAATGACGAAATGTATGATCATCGTGGTTTACAAACATTCTCAATGTGACCTCTCTCCTTCACAGCCAAATCGATTTTATTGGTACATTCGCACGCCACTAACTTCTATAAATAGATCTAAGAGCTACGGCATCCATCTGGCATAAATCGGTACCAGTGTTCAAAGTTAATAATAGATCTAATACTTTGTCATCAAAAGCCTCCGACTTAAACATTTGTAGATTATACTATTACTATTAAGTAAAGTGTTTAAGACACGAAATATATAGATTTAAATCTAGACATTTGATTTGAAAAAAAAAATCACATCCCTCGATCTATAGATCTAAGATATTTTTTCTGTATCAACTTCAGGCTGGAATCTGGTCGTGTATATCTTCCTTTACCATTCGTTAAGGCAAGAAAAAGCTGCTATTTCTTACGTTCGGGTTTTTTTTTTGTTTGTTTGTTTTTTTGTTTGTTTTTTTTTTTCAAGGCAATAATGTTGTCTCAGTCAAGAAGGAGATCTGAGTAATCCGGATGTTGCAAAACTTTGTCGATTAAAACGGGACGAACAATAGAGGCCCTGATATTAATGACGTCAATCTGGACGATTCTACATTTCCCAAACAAGATGAGGCAGTCTCCGTTTCCGGTGATGTAAAAGCTGTATTGTTAAAGATTGTGTTTAGTTGTGTGTTAAAACAGTACGTCAGCTCACTCGTTTACGTGTTTCCATGGTTTAAACAGAACTAGGATTCTGTGATGTTTTGTCCGAGGACACTTCAACTCGAAAAACGGTGGTCCAATAATATTAACAAATATTAGCATTTGTTTGTTTTGCTAAACTGAATAGATCTCTCGTGTTTACGCCGCTTCCAAAACAGATTCAAAATTATTTTGGTTGCAACAGTACTGAACTCTGTCGCTCTTGCCATTTTAAGATCTAACTCCAAAGCAAACAGTCTGGGTCGAACCACGAGTTAAAAATCCATCGCTTCCTTCTCTGTGCTACATTTACAACAAAGGGCCTTCAAATTATGGTAAAGCATTCTGTTTAGAGCTAGATCTATCATTTTAACAGACGACATTTTTTCCAAATTGAAACCGCTCGCAGACGACAAATGTAACCTGCCTCAAACGGTGAGATTATTTTTGAAAAGGTTTGAAGTATTTGGGAAAACAGAAAATGCTGGTCACCGGCAATTTCCCACAATGTTTTTGAAAGCTTTCTCTTCCAGGGTCAGGCTTCTTTTTTTAATAGTTACGGGTTAAGGCATACATATGGTATTTGATGACTTGACTCGTTACCAGATGACAAAATTTAAAACATGAAAGCATTTGCAGACGACAGTTGTGTGTTTGAACAGTATCTTCGCTAGCCAAGGGTGGTGATCACTACGTTGCTCTATTCACCCTTGGCTGATCGAGTCAAATTTTGTAATCCACGCTATACGCGTAATAATTGGCTGCAGTCTGTTCTAAAAGCACCAATCAAATAGCGCGTTACATTTGCTACCCGTCATCAGCAAAACGTAGACAGAAATAACGACCGCAGGAGGGAATTGTCGGATAAACTAGGAATCATCACCAACAATAATTATTTCAACATTCACAAAAACAAATCAGTTAAATGAAGTTTTTGGATATATTCTAACAACTGATGATTGACTGTCAAAACGCCTGTTTGGACTTTGTCCAAAGGATTATGTTACGCAAAGTTTGATTAGTTACACATGATGTAAGATCTAGTTCTAAAATTATCTTCCGCTAGGTGGCATTCTTTAAATACATAACCTATCTGATATGGGCATTCTGGGTACAGAACCGGACTACTTTTTTTAAGGAGGCAATCAATGCAATGAATTTCAAAATAAAATATACGTTTAGTCACTAAAACCTACCTTGTACGATTCATCCGCCATGGTTGACTAGCATATAACCCATGCACCAGCCATTTATAAACAAAGCCTAAACTTTGGAAAAAGTCCCGGTATAAGCCCCGTAAGGTCATGGGGACCTTATTTTAGTTGTCAGTCTGTTGCACAAATCTTGGTTTTCCCAATGTTTATATTTAGAAACTGTCTACAGAGAATTGCAGTGAACAAATGGTATTTAGAAAATTATTTTCCCCTTTTGAAATCATTTTGTTTTTTGAGAAATGTGTAGCGAAACACTGGCTTGTTTTCCACAACCGTATTATTTATTGCCATTTTCTGCCTGCACTTTTTAAGCGGCAATTTACACACCGCGTATTAATATTTACCCGGTACCGGATAGTGAGGCGTCATAGCAGACAGGTCAAATCTTCGAAGAATATGTCATGCGCAGACAACTGTAATTCTAGGGGCAATAACTATCAAAATTTAGTAGGCAGCGCATCGAAGGGATTATATATTTCGACTCAGTCAGCCAAGGGCGAAAAGAGCAACGTGGTGATTGTCACTCTTGGTTAACGAAGATGACGACAAGTGAAATGTGACTCATAAGACGGGATCTATATTTGAAAAGGTAGAAAATATTGTGGAGAAAGTTAAAAATCTGGTAACCAGCATTTATCCTTTCCCACAAAATTTTCAAAAGCCTTCTTCTGGGTAGCAAAATCTCGGAAAGAAGGAAAAATGCCCATGTGTGAAGGTGTGGAAATACTTGACTTCTATACCAGATTGGGATATATTTAGTAGGAAGAAAAGAAATTGCTTGTAATGAGCAACAGCTGCATCTTTTATCATCATATTTTCCAGGGATACCAGCGGCGTGTAAGTTTGTAAGTATTCATGAAGAAACGGTTTTGATCGTTACGTCTGATAGAGTATTTGAGTCGGGATAGTTTGCCGGAGGATCGTCAGATTGTTATGATATTATCGTACTTGTCAAAAATCAAAGCACTGAAAGCATAGAAAAGTTGTTCGTACGAAGTTCAGGAACCCCATGGCATAATTCATATCGGTTAAAACTGCTTGATTCTTGTTTCATATCTTACGCTGTTAGCTTTTCTTGCTTTATTAGCATTAATAACATATGGAAGCTTGCAAAGTATTAGGTGGTATACACGAAAAACAGAAACATCGTAACCAGCAGTCTTTGTCACTATGTTTTCACACATACTTATGTAAAAACCTCAGTTCATGATAATTATGCATACGTTATTCGAGTATTTACGCCTGCTGGAAATTTATTTCAAGAGGTAAACAGATGGAAGGCACAGATAAAGATCAAACTACACAGAAAGCGATCCATACCGTCCACTTTTTAGCCAAGAGTATAAAATGAAAACCTTTCTGAATTTCAGTGGATTGTTTTTTTTTTTTAGCCATGGAAAGAGGTTAAAGGGCAAATCAAAAAGTTTCAGATATGGTTAATTTTCAAATCTACACTTATCAAATGGTAACCTGGTAATGTTGTAATTAGAAAAAAAAATTAGTAAAAGTACTTTTTATCAATTTATATTTCTGCTTATCAATTTTTATTGCATCGCTTATCTCCCTTACTTATTGTTGCGTTCCTTGATTTGTGACGTCATAGTAGAGCTTGTTTCAATATGGACGTTGTTTACGATAGTGAACTGAGCGATATTGAAGACGAAGAAATAGACGATTCTGGGCCGGTAAGGCCGTACATGTAAGAGCCAATTTTTAGAGAAACTTATTAAGTTTCTGAGGATGAGGATGAAAGTTACTTTTCGCCCACTAATGACGAAAATGACGATGTTGAGCCGGACGTTTCAACGTCTTGAGTATCGCGCCCTATTGAAATACGTCCATTACGGGGCAAACATCGCTTACAGAAATATTATTCTATACATGATAGAATTAAGTGTATGGCATAAACTTTGTTTCACATGAAGCATTTTCAGTAAATTAACGGACGGAATTAAACCAAAAAAAAAAGGACGGTTTCAAGACAGTTCCACGACAAGACATTTCCCCGACAATTAGTTTCATGTCAAATAACCTTTTTCTTGACTTATACGATTGATAATCGTGAGATGTTAGTTCTAACTATTTGTTGATAGGTCCTTGTTGATATTTGTACCTTGTAAAGAATTCTGTAAACATTGACGGATACAAGTTTATTCTCTCATGGGTAAAGGGTTACACATTAAATCACGATTTTCATAAGAATAAGAATATTTTGTTAAATGCTGTTAACCAGCATGAAATTTGATAAAAGAATATCTTCCGAGATTATTTAGAGTTAATTCTCAAAATTATTTTGGAAATTATTTTAGTTGTATTTCTTACCATACAGAAATACATGTACATCAGAGAGAGGGTGAGGGGATCTACCTGTGTGAAATACTTTTTCGCTGTTTACCTTGTACACATGATCCATTTAATGCAAAATTTTATCATACTTACCTTGTACATATGATCCATTTAATGCAAAAATTTATCATACATGTATAGCTATTGTATGTTCCATATAGACCTTCTCTGTGAAAGTCTGAAACTCTGAATTGTGTGCCGTGGGAAAGGATAGTGTAAATTTGTTCAGTTCTTGTTTGTCTTCTGCAAATTGTTTCAATTTGGGTAAGTCTCAAATTGGTCTACAGACGACTTCAGATTCATTGTAAAAACATAGAAAGAGCTTATAACTATCAATTGGTCCTTTATCCACAATATTTTCTATTTTTAACTCTTTACCAAACGACAAAATTTTAAACAGGTCCATATTGAAATCACTTGCAGACGACAAAATAAAGTTAAATATTTCAAAAATTGAAATTTGTTTCCAGCTGAGTAGAAAACATTGTGGTAAAAGGAGAAACTGCTGGTTACCAGCCTTTTATTCTTTTCCTACAATGTTTTTAAAAGGCTTCTATCTCAGGGTCGTAAAAACCAGGGATTGATTGGTAAAGGGTTAAATACAAATCCCACACATTGGGCACGAGTTCTGGTTTAATTCCCAGGAAGCAGTATCCGACGAGTTACTGATTCAACCGAATTGAAAGCATTTGGAGTCAACAAATTAAATTTTACTCACATGTTTGGACTTGTCTTTGATGGGGTAGAAAACATTGTAGAAAAAGGAGAAAATACTGGTTACCAGCATTTTCTCCTTTTCCTACAATGTTTTCAAAAGGTTTTTCTTTCTTCACCAGGGTCGTTAAAACAAAGGATTGTTTGGTAAAGGGTTAAACTAAGTTAAACTAAATTCCACTAAACAGTCACATTTTATCGGTCATATTTAAATGCTGTGGATTTGAAATATTCTAATTTTTTATCATTTGGGTTAGGGTTAGGCTAAATCCTTACACAGATGGCAAAACTTTAGACTTGTCCACTCCACACTGAAAGTATTTGCAAACCACAGATCAAATGTGGCCTTGACAATAGGTTTGAGGGTAGAAAATATTGTCCTCAAAAGCCTTCTCCATTAGGGTGGTTGAAGGTCAGAATTTTGAGGTAAAAGGTAAAAGAATTGGTGTATGAGCCTGGTCAGAAACATTCTGTTTCCTAATTTAAAAAAAAAATGTATTATTTTTAATTTCCTCACTTTTGTCTGATTATCAGAGAAAATGACTTGTGTCAAATGTGCAATTTCAAAATTTTCATACTGACATGTTCAAAAGACTTTTCTCAGTAGCCTGTCTAGAAGACATAATATGGATAGGAACAAGGAAATATCCATAAATCAAAATTGTATAGATATAATTCAAAATTTGTTCAAAATGCATGTAAGTTGTCAAATCATTTTTAAGAGTGAAATGTCAAAGAGAAGTAGTGTATGGGATAAAAAGCTTTAACATGGGTTTACTGTCACAAACAAACATTACAGTGTAAAGGGGTGAGATATGCAAATGTTATGTAACCATTTCCTGTATTGTTTCAACTGGTCGGTGATAGATTTACATTTATGACCATGACTAGGGGTAGCCAGATACTGACTTCACCCTTTACCATACAAACCCTAGATCTAGTTTCCAATACCCAAAGAAAGAGTGTTTGAAAAACAGTGTGGGAAGAAAATGATGTTTGCTGTTCAAAGAATGATTATTATCCCTTGAAAGTTAACAGCACTTGAACAATGTCGACTTTGTTATTTGCAAAATTTATGATATGAATTTGGATGAATCTATAATTTTGTTAAATGTTGAAATCATTTGGAAAAAGGGAGAAAACGGCAGCAATTTCTCCTTTGTCCAGAATGAAGCGATAATGTAGAAAAGGGTAAAATAGTACTAATAACAATTCATGTATTCTTATTTCAAGAAAAAAAGAAATAACCTACTTAATGTTGGATTTTCTTTTTGGAAATTGTCGTTGCAGAATGTCTGTCTTTCGGAGTTTGTTTAAGGCATATCTCCTTTCGACTCGGATTTTCGAATAATGTCGGCACAGCGTCAGGTTTTAACCGCAGCCTAAAATTCCTATAACCAACTTCTTTTGCGAGTTTTGGACGTATTAAGAACTGACTGACCTCGAAGTATTTCAGACACAATTTCGAATGAACCGATGGCACAAAATCCATCGCTACTGTCCGGCCCCGGTTTAAACGTTGAATCCATAGTTTCCTCCTTTTTAATTCCTTCGGAAATTTGAACATACTAATTCTATGAGTTCCCGAATCGACGTTGCAGCCATAGGCTGCACAATTTACCATTTTTTCGACTCAATTCTCAGTTAATACTCAGATATCTGCATACAATCATCCGCGTTCCTATTTTATGTCTACTAACGGTATACACAGACTGCATCGAGAATGACGTCACAAAAGCACGGGAGATAAGCGAATCAGGAGAAGTAAGCCATGTACCATTTTTAGGGCCGTATGTCAGCGTGACAATTCGGCCGTGGTTTATGGCATGTTACAGGGTGGTATCTATGAAAATGACGGACACATGTTTTATTGACATCATTTGCAGCTGATTAAAGGAAAAAAACAGTCTGGTCAAAATATTTTAGGATTTGCCCTTTAAGCTCATATATTTGGCGCTGAAAGAGCTAAACACACCTATAAAGGTTCAACAATATCTTCCTCTGTATTTACCCCGTAGTGAAGTATATCTTGTTTGATCGAGGCCCAGACTAGTTCTCCTGTTGTACAAGATTTAGTCACATTACTGTCTTTATCTATCACAACAACCCCACAGTATCCGCCTACACGTTGTAACATGTCAGAGAGGGCGTCTTGGCTGGCTTTATCGGCTGGTTCACCTGTGAATTAAAGCACAAAGAAATGACTGCGAGTTCTGTGCAGTGCAATCTATATCTGCTCCATCTACAAGAATACCTCAATTTGTCTGTCGAATTCGAAGGGTGAATTGCAATAATCGAAAGAAGTAACAATCAATGAAACATGTTTGACAGTGAATTCATGATAAATGCAAGTTCATCAGAAATCTCTTGCATCATACTACAAGGTTGGATACTCAGCCTTTACACGCCCAGTGCAATGTCATCCGATAGGCACGTGTAAAAACTTCATTTGCTGTTAGAAAAGAGAATTTGAATCACATCGATATGTAAGAGCTTCGAAGAGCAATTTCTACATTTTGTTCATATGCATACGTCCAGATAACACCTGAGATAATGTGGAAAGCGACGTTAAACACCACATGGACAAACCAGATAACAGAATGCTTTTAGCTTCCTTATTTAGACATAAGGTTCAAGTGCATTGGTTGACCAATCAAATTTTGTATCATATTATTTCACTCTCTTTGGTAACTTAGTCATAGCATTTGTCTTTTATTGTAAGACAGTAGCACAAGAATCTTGGAATAAAGTATCGCATTGCTAAAGTTTGTTTGTTGGTTGGGTGGTTTGTACATTTGTTTAATTCCGTTTTCAACATTATTTCTGTTCAATCGCTGCAGCCATTGCACCCTTCCATACTGTCCTGACGTTTCTTTTACTACTTCTTTTCACAACATTCTTTTCAAGCCACTGGATGCTTTTTGTTTGTAAACATGGTCGAAACATTGTTTCGCAGTGAGGTAGGAATGAATCCTGTCACGATGACCATCATCAATGCTCGGAAAGAAATTAGACGAGCTTGGAATCAAATCAGTGATCCCCAAGTTTCAGGATCTAATCGTTAACGACTGAACTATCAGGACCGGCTCCAGAGTGAATGTCAGCATATACATTGATTTGGCTTGACTGTGATTTGACTTGACGCCCTCTTGCTTTCGCAACGAATGCTTTAAAATACTCTAGTAATTAATGACTGCTGTTGATTGAAGTAGTTACTTCGCTTACCTTGTTTCATTCGATAAATGATCTGATAAGCCAGGAGTAATTTATAGATAGTTTCACCTTGTCCCGTGGTGGATATCCCACCCACTTCGTTGTCAGCATATCCTCCCGCACCTTGCAAAGGTAAAAATGAATTATGTAACCTTTCTTCTGTGTATTTCTCGTGTTTTTTTTTTCATTAGGATAGTCAAAGAGTAAGCTAAACTTCCGTGGAGTCTTATTTCGATCTTCTCTCTCTAACAGCCAATTAATCATACAAGCATTAGACTACTGCACCTAGTAAAACAGTCTGAACAACATTCGATTCAGATTCTTTTAATTTCTACTCAACGGGATAGACGTTTAATATTTTTGATTAACTGAACAGACAAAACGGATCAACTGAGAAAGTTTATCTACTTGTCCCAGCGCCCAAAAGGATTTATTTATGCAAACGTTTATATGCAACAAAATTTCTGTATCACCTATTATAGGAGAATCTCCGACACGTCCCACTTTCTTTCCAGTTCTACCGCCTGTAGAAGTAGCAACAGCAATGGTCCCGTGTTTGTCTACAGCCACAGCACCTACTGTATCGTGGTCCTCCTTATCTCTTAGTAAAAAAACAGCATCTGTAGTAGTGTACATGCTGTCATACAGCTCACGAACGGCAGAGGTTATACATCACACGACAATAATAAAGTAATGAGATTCATTCAACAATCACGACATAGGCCTACTATAGAAGACACCCAGCTCTTCAGCATTAAAGTATCCCGAAAGCTATATCAACATACAAATACAATAACACTCTGTACCAGTTAAATATATTTGCATATGTATAAGCCATCTATAAAAGGAGGTTAGAGCATAAACGGTAATTACTTCATCCTTCAAAAGGGTTTCTGTTTTTATGACGCCAAACGAATCTTTATTTTGGCATGAATAAACGAGTCTTTTTCTTGGAATAAGCGAATTGGGTAAATTCCGCACGAGCCGCCACAATCTTGCGACAAAAAAGTTCAGAAAGCGCAGTCTGATCTTGGTTGTATACCGTCCGCTTCTACAGTCAAGCCTATGAGGTGAAAACCTTTCGGCGTTTCAGTGAATTACAACTGCAGCTGTCGAAGAGGTCGAGTTGATATGTAAGGCGCTGAAAGACTTAGCCTTTACGCTGCTAAGCGCGACCCACTGACCTTTTGCGGTCAGTTTAGATCAAGATCAGACTGCACGGAACGTGCAGTCTGATCTTGGATCTACACTGTCCGATAGGAAGATATTTTTCTCGAAAATAATAAATTGAAATAGCATTGTTCGGGTATTCACTCTCAGCTTGAAAGTTTCGTTTCAGTGATTTAGTAGGATAAGGGTTGATAGATCTGCTTCAGCACCAGCTCACACCTATATACTCTAAGAATCTGTGCGTTTAAATTCCCTTGTAATTTCAAATAAGTTATGTATGCATGCGGACTGTTGTAAGTGGTCATAGTACGACACACTCGTGGCCACATTTACTGACCTATGTGATACGCGTTTTGAATAGTAAGAGGTATAAAATTTGCATTTCATTTAAGTCGACGGGTTACATCCTTCATGAATTGTAGAACCGTGATAACGTAAGAGGCTTTCACGACATGTAGACAGATATATTAGCACGCTGACATGACCATACTTCTTTCTGAGGATAAAGCTATGGTAGTCTGTTTTCCAGGATCTATTCCTCCTACGAGTATATGCTGTATCTCTTGCAAAGAATGATGTCCATACTGCTTATTAGTCCATCTATGTGAAAATACCTGCACTTTAAGTCTACTCCACATATTGCTGGCATTCAGACCCTGCATTTAAGTCATTCTCTATTTAAAGGATTGATACCAGTCAATACGACTTGTCGACTAGCTACCTGGCTGGCTAAAACTGAACGCGTTAGCCGATCAGGTAACTAGTCTTAGTATAACGAATTAGAACAATATGATGTTGTTAATGTGAACCTAGGAATGTATGGATTAAAAGAGCGGTCCCCTGTAACAGAGACTGGGTCATCCGACATATCAAGAACAAATGAGCCATGCTCTGACAAAAGGGGGCTTAATGCATCTCCGTGATCCATGGCACCAAGCAAGCCATCACTTACTTATGGATCCATGATATTCACTTTTTTCAACAACCAACTTAATCATGAGGTATACTGGTCCTTGGACATACAGAAAATTGAACAATAGCGAAAAGTTTCAGCCCAGGTCAGCCTGCGCAGGCTGACCTAGGTCGATACTTTTCGCAAATGCATTAAGCTCCCTTTTCACCGAGCATGGCTCAAATACTTTGAACAGTTCCAGTCTTTCCCCATATCCAAATATCCTAATACTCTAAACAGCTAAACTGAACTCCACCCTATCCCATCCACTCCCAGGAAGGAGGCTATTAAAAACATTGTGGTAACCAGAATTTGCTCCTTTTCCCTGTCCTGTATTCTACCTATTCAAAGAAAATCCCATGAATGAGCCACATTTAATTTGTCGTCTTTAATTAATTGTGCTTTCAATTTGCACTAGTCTGAAATTTATATGAGCAATGCACAAAAAGTAACGACCCATGTCCGCCTGCGCAGGCTGACATGGGTAGAAACTTCTTGCTGTAAATTTTCTGCATATCCAAGGATCACTCTTTCTCCAGATTCCGTCAATCGTTAGACTAAACGGATTTTATGGATTCATGATAACGTGATGACTTTCTTGGTGTCATGCATCCCGGAGATGCATTAAGCCCCTTTTTTGCCACAGCATTGCTCATAATGTTTGTCGCCTGGTAAAGAGTTGAACTAAATTGCATAAGGCGATATGGGGGGGGGGGGAGGGGGGCATTGCGAACCTTAACAGCATTAAAAACAGTATTAACAGTATTACCTTTCTTCTAAGACTTTATTTTCTGGCACCAACTTCTCTTTCATCGCCTTTAGACGAGATTTAGCTCTGTCGGATACCAACGCATCCGGCGAGACAAAAGGCATTCCGATTTCGTTTGCAAACCTTTCTGCTCCTTTTCCTGACAAAAGGCAATGGTCCGTCTGTGGAAAGACAACAAGTGAAAGCAGTATCTTGATTTTTCGACCATGCAATAATTCCATCAGACTAAAAGGTTCGAAGAATTTCTCCCGACAGAATATACCTTTAAGGAAAAACAATGCTGTTTTGATTGCTCGTGACGTATTTCTCGCGAAAAATGACTTCATTATCATAATCAATAACAGGTCAACGTTTAGCTGCAGCTTAGAGCCCCGATTTCCACCATCTAACGGTTTATCGTAATCAATGTCTAAAACCAGGTGTTGATATTGTGACACAATTTTTTATCATCTTTTGTACAGCTTAACCCGCCATTTTGATCGGCTCTTGAAAATCTGAACATCCACTAATTTCAATTCCAGTTCTTTATTCTTAAACTAGACATCTGAATGGATGAGACAGAACGCCTCAGCCAATGGAAAGGCTAATTTAAGAAATTAGCAATAGAACAATACATAGAATAGCTGTACAGCTATTCTATATATTGTTCTTTTGCTAAATTCCAAAATTAGCGATGGCGAATGCGGCCCCAAATGTTGAAATTATTTAAATTTTCACCTTTTCCATGACTTGCCTCGCCAGCTTGATAGGATTTTGTACATTTGTGACACAGGTTACAGCTCCGCTGTTCAAAATTCCTCCCTCCATTACCAATGCGTCCATCTCTACCTCTCCATCCCAATTCAGGACTGATCCTCTGCCTATAGTTAAAACGACGTAATTTGTCGAAACAAATGGGCAGTGCACGAGGAAAAGGGAGTTTAATTCATCTACTTCATCCATTTTACTAAACAAGGCATCACATAATGCTTGATCCATAGAATCAACTTTGTCTAAGAATCAACAGAAATATAAGGTAAAATGGTCCTTTGCCATGCAAAAAATTGACAAAGTGCAAAAGCCTTAAGCCCAGGTAAACCTGCGCAGGTCGATACTTTTTGCAGATGCATTATAGATACATATATACTCGTTTTGAGGCAGTTTTCAGCCAGTCTTTCACCATTTCATCCTTATTTTATGAAATTATTATTATTCTTGTATCTTTATGCCAACTGCTGTTTGTTCCTGATGGTTGCAAGATTGCACAGATTACGACGGATAGAAAATAAATGAAATGTTTTGGAAGCCTTCAAAGAAATCGCTGTTGTTTCCGATTTTAAATGTGGACAAATCCCTTGTGTTTTTCCCATCCCTTACACCATATATAGGTAATTTATCTATGTTTACATAGGTGAGCCCACTTTCAAGTTTTAACATATGTAAGGGTGTGTCAATAAAGCCCCTCTTCTCAGAGCATTAATAATGATGGCAATCATCACTGACATGATGGTCATCGTCATAATCACTTTTAAGGAGATGATAGTCATTATGATAGTTGTTGTTGTCGTCATAAGTGCTTATTTCGTCATCCTAAACTAAAAGATTAACACTCTATCAAACCATTTGTTAAGCAAATGGGCCATGCTCTCGGAAAAAGGGGCTTAAAGCTATGAATATCCTGCTGTAGTAACTTCTCTGTGGCTCACATTTGCTTTTCTCTACATAGGAAACTTGAGATCTCGCTCGAGCTCAGTAGACCTCGCGAAATATCAATTTTTTCCAAACAGCTCAAAGACAAAAAACAAGCCCCATTTTTTAACCCTTAGGCTGCGGACAGTCTAGTTCAGAACGTGCAGTCTGATCTTGATCTACACTGTCCGATAAGAACATCTTTTCCCACAAAAATTACTTTTGGAATAGCAAAATGTGGGTTTATACTATCGGCTTTAAAGTTTTATTTCATTTATTTAGCAGGATAAGGGTTAAGTAAAGGTAACGTATTTTTTTTTTTCGGAACTGGTTTTGTAAACGGGATTGCAAGCTCGTATTCAATTCGGTAACGTAAACTGTTTTCGCGAACTGGTAATGGTAATAACCGTTTGTCACAGAACTCTCATTCCACTCGAATAGATCTGTGAGTTATAACTGAAATAATCAAATTGCAGACGGTCGAACTCTTTACCAGACTACAATTTTTCGTCTGGTCCAAATCGAAAGGATATGCAGACGACCAAATAAATGTGTTTGACTGAAAAGCAAATATTGTGGGAAAATGGATAATGCTGCTCGATCCAACACCAAACATTAAATAAAACCAACAATTCGGACCAGAGTCTTATAATAAAATGCTTACCTGCATTAAAGATAGGGTCATCTTCCAGCACACATACAGCCGCCTCGACAGCATCTACAGCTGAACCCCCTGTCTTTAGCGCGTGATAACCTGCACGTGCTGCCCTTTTTGTCCCTTCGCGATAAGCCTCAGCTAACTCCCCGGGTCCGACGGGTGAAGCACCGCCATGAACAACTATGGCGGGTGTGTGCATATTTACTTTGTTATGCAATATGTTTCGTGCACTATACATACACGTATATTGTATAGTTTAACGGCGATATCATGTTTTCTCGTAGGTTTAAATCATTTACATTTTAGGTGAAGCAAGTAGAAAACAGCATTCAAATAAATCGTGTAGAATTTTACATCCCGAAACATTTAGATCTATATCCAAATATCCCGAATCATATAACCGAATAAACAATCTTTGTTTTTGTGTTGGACGTTTGTATACATAATGCACAATATCCTTATTGAAATATAGATCTAGTAGAAAATCAGATCTGTGTTGTGAGTACACACGTACCCCTCAAACTAATGATAACCTTTTAAATAGCGCCATGAGCGAACACATGGGCTTTTGAGGACGGCATAGATCAAGATCAGGCTGCACAGAACGTGCAGTCTGATCTTGGTTCTATACCGTCCGTAACTATTGTCCAGCCTGTAAGATAAAACTCTTCCTTGGTTACAGTGGATTGTATTTTCACCGGACGAAAGAGGCCGAGTGTATATATTTAGCACTGAAAGAATTAGATCTACCGACAGGCGTATGCAATGAGTACAGGTCTCTATCTCCATTACATATTGCCGACAACAGTCAACTGTTGTTGTCTGTACGACCACTTTTGAAAACATTGAGGTAAAGGGAGAAATTGCTCGTTGTAAGTCGTTTCTCCTTTTGCCACTCTTGTTTAACTTATTTCTATTTCTTCTCGGGGATTAGAAATGGCAATATTTTGGTTTATGCTAATTAGTGGAACTTCTTATTCAACTGACTTGGCAATAGAATTATTCACTAGACGACAAATTTCAGACCTGTCCGTATTTTAAGTACTTGCAGACGAAGAATTAAATGTGACTCTATTGTTAATGTAGAAAACATAGGAGGAAAATGAAAAATGCCGATAAGATCTACAGTCATTTTCTCCTTTTCTCAGAATAACTTCAAAAACCTTCTTCTACAGGGTCGTAAAAATAAGGGCTTATCAAGTTTTTATCAAAATAACAGTATTTTCTACCCTTTCAAAGACAATTCCACCATTTGAGACGCATTTTTAAAAACGGTCGTTTGAACGCTCTTAACTCCTTCACTACCCAACAAATAAATTCCATGTTTTCAATGGCTTCAAATTTAATTCTGCTGCTAGCTGAGGAGACAGTTTTGTTATAATCTAGAATAGGGTATTGGACAGTGTAGATCAGCGATCAGACTGCACGTTTTGTGCAGTCTGATCTTGATCTACACTGTCCACAAAAGATTCTTGTGTCGTCTACATTAAGGAAAGAGTTAATTTTGTTGAATCAATTTTTGTCGTGATTTATGAAATTACTCAAAAACCGTTGACTCTCACTGAGTGGCTTACACTGTGATTACGATATGCAGCATGCAATACAAAACACTTTCACGAAGAACCGCTGTGCTCAAACATAAGGACGCGAATGGGCTTGTATGTAAGACTACAGAGAACACACACCATGTCATTGATGGCCAATACCTTTACATTATTGGTTCATAAGCCAACAATCATCATGCTTTAATTTGTTAATGTAGTTTCGTTAAGTACCACTGTCCTCAAACATGAGTTCAGAATAGCTTTTACAAAAGACTACATGTATCGAGGTCTAACTAAATACCGTGACATTGATGGACCATTGCCAATCATAATCATGCAATAGTTCCCTATATACCTCTGCTCACGAATAGGAGGACGGCAATGGGCGTGCACAAAGGACTATCGGGGACGTACAAAATGCAGGAGATAGCCCGTTCACATCCTGACACTGACGATCCGTTACTAAATCATCAGTATCCTATTGATATATGTTTGCTAAAGAACCGTTGTTTTTAAATATGGGGGAATAAATGGCCCTGTACATAGGACTATCAAGGACATTCGCCGTGCCATAGATGGTTAATTACACCATGACATTGATAGTCCGTTACCAATTATCATCATTCTCTTGACATTAAATTGTGCTAAAGAACCACTGTCCTAAAATATGAGGACGAAATGTACTTGTATGCAGGACTATGGATGACTAAGACCATGCTATACCATGACTAATAACACTGGGGCATTGATGGACCCGTTACCTATCATCGTCATGCAATAGATATAATAGTTTCCCGTAGAAAAAGTGCCATCAAATATGAGGACGGAAATGGGCTTACAAGTGCATAAGACTATCGAGGACATGTAAAATGCTGTACATGGCCGTTTACACCCTGAAATTGATAGTCAATTACTTATCACCAATATGCTAATGATATATAAGTTTGCTAAAGAATCATTGTCTTCAATTTATCATTATGCTTTTGTAATAAAAGTTTGCCAAAGAATCATTTCCTCAAATATGAGGACATGAATGAGCTTATACAGAGGGCTATCTAGGACTTTCACCATGCTATAGATGGCCAATTACACCATTCATGGTCCATTCTAATTGTCCTCATCCTTTTTGATAGTAAATTGTTCTAAATAACCACTATCCTCAAATGTGAGGACAGAAATGGGCTTTCACCATGACATGGATGATCAATCACAACGTGGTATTGATGGCCCATCACTAATCATCATCATGCTACATAGTTTTCAAAATAACCACTATCCTCAAATGTGAGGACGGAAATGGGCTTTCATAATGACAAGGATGATTAATCACAACGTGGACATGGACTTGTACATAAGACTGTATGATCAGGTATTACAGTGAAAATCAGTTGGAAAGGGCAAAGCGTGGGGTTTTTTTTGAGTCCTTGTATATCTTGTTGTTGTCTGGGTTCAGTTTTTAACTGTTTACTTCATGCACTTTTGGCATTTTATATTTTAGCTAAAGGGGAAACTTTTCTTAAAGACCATCTAATGCTACAGTTAAGTGAATTGATTCTTAACCCTTAGACTACTAAGCGCGATTTATTGACTTTTTGCGGACAGTGTAGATCAAGATCAGACTGCACAGAACGTGCAGTCTGATCTTTGATTTACACTGTCCGATGTGGAGATATTTTCCCCTCAGAAATACCTTTGAAGTAGCAAAATTTGGGTTTTAACTATAGGCTTGAAATTTTTATCCACTTATTTACCAGGTAAAGGGTGAAGTCGCGTTGACTATTTCCATATGTCTTCAAAATCGTCTCCTGAAAATTTATTTCGGGGTGAAATGAGTTGTAGAACTTTAGACACAGTCGTATTTCAACAGGAAGTACACAAGACTTCGTGAGAACGGATTCATAGACAGGGTAAAAAGTAAAATTAAACCCGAGATTTATTAATTCTACCAATTTAATGTACCAAGTATACATATTTACACGTGCATGTACATTAACATTCTAAGATTGCTGTGCGACATTTTATACGAGAAAAAGTATCGATATACATAAAGTAGTTATTAATGATGTTTTATTAACAAAAAAGGGTGATAAAATCAAGTTTACTGTGCAACGTAAGATCGTGAAAATATAGACGGTGACTCTATAAAGTACTTCAATATGCAGCTTCAAAAAGGTTTTTCTGTACATTATTTTATGTGACAGTGTAAACGATTGGTAAATTTAACAAAAAAGAAAATGAACTGACGCACAAAATGAGCGGTAAGGAAACAATATAGAAAAAAATAGTGTATAGAGAAAATGTGATGTGATGACATGATAAATGAATGTTGCATTATTTACAAACTTATATTCAAGTTTACTAAAAGTATGTGACATATATCAGGAATTATGCTCTCGATGATTTTGAATTGAATTGATTTTGCTGCATAATAATCTTGTCTGTGACACAATGTTTAAACCTTGACTTTTTAATTCCTTGCTTTAAAGGTTATACTTATTTATTTTACTAATGATATGGTCTATATACAAATGAAGGCATATTGACCATTGTTCTGTAATTTGAATATCGATACCTGGTCATAATAAAAATAATAACAAATAATAAATAAATACATGATGAAATTCAAAATAAAGGGTGACAGAATATATAAAAGATTTTGTTACTGCACAGATGCCAAAATTTACAACCATATCTTGGCAAATTATTCCAAAATAATACTCAGAAAGTCCTGAAAAGAAAGCTTAGATCAACGTCTGAAACACAATTTTAGATGTAAACCTTTGGTACGTAATTGGGATAACTCTAAAATAATTTTAGTATACTATTTACAATAAATGACTACCTTTTCAAAAAAATTAAAGTTTTATTTCTGAACTCTATGTGACGGTCAATATACTAGATGAACAATTACAACTTCAGAATTGCTATAGGTTGCTTTATTATTTGACCTCCACAAGTGTTCCATAGAAGGCAAAGAGTTAGGCTTAAAGTCACTGAGTCTCAGTATATTTTGTACCCTGTCATTTTACTTGCGGTCCAATAATCGCACAGGAGGTAGTGATTTATGCTTTACATTAGCATCGTCATCAGAATTGATAATGCTATCAATCGATGTCCGGTCGAATGATAAGACATTACAGACGTTATTTGATATCATGGAATAGTGCTATACAATTATATCTCCATCGGTATTGTTATTACTATCGTTTGACGTGTCGATTACGTCTTCGCTAATATCTATACCATGATGCAACACATCTTCTTTTATCCAGGCCCACGCCATCCTCTCTGTTGTAAATGACTTAGCCACGTTACCATGCTGATCTATGACTATCACGCCACCGTAACCATGTACACGGGTCGCCATGTTAGCCAAGGCTGTGTCGGCTGCTTGCTGGGCGCTAAATCCTGCAAATAAACAGCTCTTATTTATGCCAAGGCATGTTACTTACGTTATAAGGTACGGCAGCAGGTCCTGTGCATCTTTTGCCGCCATAAGCAAACTCCGAGTTTACAAAACAAAATACCATATTCGCCAACAATACTAATTCCAATACTTTCTACATCTAAAGTCGGAGACCAACAATCTGGTAGTGGGAGACGTTATTTTAGCCTACAAGCCCTACAGACGCAGAGTCTTCGAATTTAGAATCAAAACAATATCCTATTAGGAATGGTTGGTGAATGGGTTTCGGATGCCAGTATAACAGAATGAATGGTTTTTACACCATATCTTGAAAGATGCAGTGTTTCGATCATTGTCAATATTCAGTACCAACCTTGTCTCATTAGATTGATGATGTGGTGGCACAGCACCACCTTCGTAATAGATTCACCATGACCAGTCGAGGATACCCCACCCACTTCATTATCAGCGTATCCACCTGCACCTGAAATGCACAAGATTAAATCACTAAAAGTATGGCGCAAATACGTAATTAAGTTTATTTTCCGATGAACGTATGTCCTAAAAGTCCTTCATTTGTCAAATACAATTTGAATTGGGGATCATACTTGGCCGTTTCCTTTTTCCTGTTCAGTGGGAAGTTCGGAATCAAACACGTTGCCGTCAACAGAGGACATCACCTCAGTCAAAAGTAACTGAGCGGCACTCTGGGATACGATGTTAAATGCATCTTCATGATGCATTATACCAGACATGTTGTTGCATAACATTGATCTGTTTTGACTCTTAAGTCAACCATGAATCTATGGAGAAGAACAGTTTTTGGCATGCAGAAAGCTTACCAACAGCAGAGTGCTTCGACCCAGGTCCGGACATGGGTCGATCATTAACCTTTCTTGTCACAGAGCATGCCATCTTTTTGTAAAGTAATGCCTGGAGCCCATTTTAAAATTTATAGATGACAAATAGTTACAGGCTTAAATCTGATGGCAACTTTTTACAGACTTCATACTTATTTTAATGCTTAAAAAATGTTGAGAGATTATTCATGGCGAGCATTTCTCCTTTTGTCCGACTCATAAAAACCTGGGTTTCCAGTGGGATCAAATATCTGGGGTAATTCTTTTGTTAAATCAACACTAATTCTAATTTGTTAGAGCGGGAACTATACATCAAATTACAGAGACTTCTTGCAACAGGATAAAATTCTACTTTTGAAAAAAACGCGGCAATTTTTCGTAATGATACAGTAGTTTCACACTGTTACTATTTTCTTCGTTGGTGTATTGTGTGTGGTTCCTGGTAAAAAGCGATATATAACAAATGTAAACCTTTGCATAATTTACCAACCTACAATAGGGCTATCTCCAACCCGTCCAGGCTTCTTGCACGAAATTCCGCCAGTTGAGGTTCCAAACGCTATGTTACCGTGACAGTCAAGTGCTACAGCGCCAACGGTGTCGTGACCAGTATGTCTGGGGAGAAACATCGGTGATATTGTTAAACAGGCTAACAACTACATTTCTACACCAAACCGACCCCCCTTAATGGATATCAAAAGGATATAACTACTCTGTAAAGTGCAGACTCACTGGTTTGGTTCCCATGACAGTCTAGAGCCTCATCGCCTTCAATGTTGTGACTTGCAATTCTGATAAGGGTTGGGTTGATGTAGGTGTAATCTTTGAATTTTCTAGTAAAAAAAATCGGTGTTTCTGAAAGGAACACCATCGATGATGTGGTTAATTTTTTTTAAACCATGACCGTGATTTCCGATCGGGGAAATGCTGATATTGCTTCATCGAGTTTTCTAGTAAAAGCATTGCTTACAGCGATTTCCTTGACTCAGTGCTTAATCCTTGACTATACATGCTATTTTGAGACCAACAGAAACATATGGACCATTTTTTGGGAAAATGGGGTTTAATGCATCTCCGTGATGCATTATACTTAGCAAATCATCATGGAAACAACCTACTGAAACATGAGGTACCCTGTTCCCTTGACATGCAGAAAATTGACCAGTCGCAAAAATTTTCGACCAAGGTCAATCTGCGTGAACTGCGCAGGCTGACCTGGTTTGATACTTTTTTGCAGATGCATTGCCCCATGTTCACAGAGCATTGCTCAATTACAAATTCAGAACTAAGAAAAAGACCGATTCTAAACAATTCGTAAAATATTGTCTCAGCGAAAAGAATCAGGTAGAATAAGAAATGCGAAAAGGTATGATGTTTACCTCTGCCTAAATAAAGAATGCACCGTGTTCCCGTACTGTTTGAAACAGGCAAGCTCTCGAATCGCCTCCTCCGATACCAACGTTTCTGTGGGGACTCTTTTGATTCCAATCTCTTCTGCAAATTGATTAGCTCCCTTCCCCACCAACATGCAATGGTCTGTCTGTAGGAGAATTCATTGATGGAAGAAATAAATCCTATAGACACCCTATCCAAAAAAATATGCATTGGTTTGCCTGTATGGAAGGAGATACAGGTAGAGTTAGAACTGTCGGAAAAATAACCCATGCCCACCACCATGTGCCCTTCTAGGTATTTCAAGGGGAGATAACTCTTTAAAGCCTACATATGAATGACCTTTACAAGGACCCAATTATTTACGCTAGCTGAAATATGTAATGGCATTTCCCTTGCCAGTCTCACCACAATATTTTGATTATTATTAGTAGAGACTTAACCACCGCCTAAACACAGACCGACCAGCTATATTTCAGCGAAAAGGGCTGTCCTTATACTTTACAGCTCTATCTCATACACATGTACTAAGTACTGGCAAATTCTAATGTTCTTTTAGGTATTTAGCTAAATCAATAAATCCAAATGGCAAATTCGGTTTTACACGAGTTCTGATGTTCTATACGTACTTTTTCAATGAAAACTGTCGCCAGTTTGTTTGATTTTTTGAGACCTTTATCATTAATTGACCTTATCATGATATTTTGTACATACCTTGTCCATGACAGCTCTGGCAAGTTTAATGGGATTTTTAATATTCTGTACACAAGCCACGGCTCCAGTATTTAGTGTCCGGCCGTCCATAATCACCGAGTCCATTTCTACCTCACCGTTCTGGTTCAGCACGGACCCGCAACCTGTGTGTGGATGAAAACAGAGTAAACAGCGTTAACTATCTGACGTAATCTGGTAATCCAAGTGCGTTCATTTGGTTTATTGTATTCATCTAAAATATCATTATCTAATTCAAAATCTGATTTTGATCTTTGCAACAAAATAACTGGATGCGTTACGTTATCGAACAGTCCACTAAATTCTAGTCCAAAATGCGACGTGAATAGTGTATAGTTTGAGGGTGGGGGAGGCGGAAGCCCTTTTCATTTCTTTTTCGGTCTTAATAGAAACAACTTTTTGACAGTTCATCACGAAAGAAATAATATCTTTATACGACTATTTCAATACAAGAAAAGACAGGCCCTGCACCAAACCACGTTATGTAACATCTGCCCTTGTGGCAAAGAGGAAGTAGGATCTAATTTTCAGCGGTCAAAAGAGGTAGTTTATTAATACTGAATTTATATTCGGGATATCCTGCATTGATCCTCGCTGGGTGTACGTGGGCAAGGTACTACACAGCCCAGCCTAGTAACTAAGATATTATTAAAAGCTATGCAATACACCATTCGAAATTCAAGAACCGACTAGACTACTATACGGTATACCGGTCCGATTATAGATCTAAAGAATATTCTCAGTCTAATTCTCAATAATCTTTAAATTTGAAAGTACGCAACTTCTGAGTGGCTAATCAAAATGGTTTAGCCACTCATAAGTTGTGTTACTTTCTAAATCTTTAAATAGACTAAAGAATGTTGTTAAGAACCGTTGGTGAATTCGGACTCAAGGAGAATGCTTCGCAACAGTACTGATGGGGATTATCTATGAGCTCTGTCACGTTCCCGGACATGTGACGGACAATTTCTGGCACAGCATAGCTCCGTATCACTTATCGCAAAAGTACTTTAGATGATTGTTTTGTTTGTTTATTTCAATTATATCATGGGGGTCAAAGATCTGTCAATACATTCCTTAGTCCGTATTCACAAAACGTTCATTCTAAGTAAAATTCTTAATTCAAAGTGTTACGCAGTTTCTGATCGGCTAAACAATGTGGTTAAACCAGTCAGAAGTCGAGTTACTTTGAAACGTAGATTTTGTTTTACTAGAAGGAGACATAGAATGTAATTAGTAATAGTTGGTGATTAATGACTGCATTTTCCTATAAACATGAGGCTCATTCATAAACGAGAATCCAAATTGTTCGCATGCCGTCAAAATGATATACCCTCGATCACCCTTGTTCCGGGAAAAATGTATTTTTGTTGTATCATTCGGAATGAATGAGTCTCATATTTATCGAAAAATGAATAAAGGGTTGCATGACATTCTCCGATTTTCGATATTTGACCTTGGAACTGAAAAAATCCCGGTTCAACCGTAAGACTCGCGTTCACCGATTTAGGGTGCCCTGAAGTTCAACCGGATGTCCCCTGAATATTTTTCTTTTCACAACACAGTGTTGTGATTCAGGAGGTAAGCGGCCGTGTTTATATTGTCGTCTGTTAAAGCTTTCAATTTGGACAAGTCTAAAATTTTATGGCTTGGACAAGAGTGAAATGGGTGGGGGAAGAAAAAGTATAGGTCAGGTAACAGTTAAAGAATGTCCAACTTTCAATAAATGTCCTCTAACTTAATAATGTCATTCTTTGAAGTGCATGAGACTTTTTCCTACTATAATCACCTATACAATGACCTTTGATTTTCTTCGTTTTTGTTTCGAATAGCAACCAATACTCTTTTACCTTTACTATTTATCCGTTCAGCGCCATAGACGAAAACAGGGACTTTTGCTGACGAAATGGATCAATATTAGACGTCAAATGTTTTCAAAAGATAGAGCGACTTGGCAACTATTTACCTACATGTAGTTTTAAACTTTTTTTTTTTTTCCTGCCAGCTACAAACACTTGATCTGACAATAACAACAGATTGTCATTTTCACAATATTTCCATACCTTCAAATGGTATGATTTAAATTGCATTAAAACACCTGCAACGTTTACTTTTGGCAGCTATTCACCCTTTAACGGTAGCAACTCTTATATATTGGAGTCATAAATAGGTACGCAAATTGGCCCGCAGAATAAAAAGTGTCCTCATTTTTGACTCTTTATTCGATCAAGACTAGTACAAAGACGTACGTCAAAAAGCAGCTTATACAGCAACGCCGAAAAAAAACAGAAAAGAAAACTGGGCCCGTATTTACCAACCATTCTTAAATGCATTTTGGTCAAATTCTCAAGAATTTGAAAAATATGAAAGTAACACAACCTCTGAACGATTGGTGAATACAGGCCCTAGAGGTACCTGCATCAAAACATGGATCGTCCTCCAAGACGCAGATAGCTACTTGTACGGCATCGATAGCCTGCCCGCCTTTCTTCAGCACCTGGTACCCAGCGCGTGCAGCTCTCTTCGTTCCCTCCCGTGATCCGTCCATCAGATTTTCAGGAATCGCCCATGCACCTCCATGTACTATGATAACGGATGTTTGCATTGTTTCTTGTGGAAATGTATCGCTTATATTGTGTTTTGGTGCTTATACACGTAAGGTAAAAACCTCGAGGCCTTCCTACCTTAGGAAAGCACTTTGTACACTGTTGTTCAACAAATAAAAAGGTATTTAACACCTGAAGCAACAAAAAAAGATCAATGCTCTCTGAAAAGGGGATTTAAGGCATTTGCAAAAAGTGTCAACTCCTGTCAGCCTGCGCATTTCGCGCAGGCTGACACGAGTCGAAACTTTTTGCTTTGGGTCAATTTTCTGCATGTCCAAGGAGTATTCTACCTCATGATCCAGTTCGTTGTTAGACAGAACGGATTTTTATGGATCCACAATTATGTGATGAATTGATAGGTATAATGCATCATGGGGATGAATTAAACCCTTTTTACCTGAGCCTAGCTCAAATTAAATACATTAAGTACATATATTCATTTTCAGTCATGAGGAAAATTGGAGTGGGAGCAGGTATCAAACAGGGGGGTAAAATGTGTCTCTTGCTTTTTTTTCATTGTTTTGAAAACAGTTGAACATGCCTGCTCAAATTTGGCACAACTGTAGTGAGTTGCCTTTTAAAAAAGCTGAAATCATTGCAGATAAAGGAAGAAATGCTGATGTACAACATTTTTTTCCTTTTGTCACAATTTTATGTGGGGGCCTTCTTCCTCGGCGTCGGAAAACATGAGGTAGCTTTGTAAAGCATTTAAAAAATGCCCCCTACCCATTAATGTAAACCGTCCAATGAAAAGAAAATTTAAATATAGAATTTAACCCTTTACCAAACAATTCCAAGTTTTAACGAAAATGAAAAGGCTTTTGAAAACATTGAGAGAAAAGGAGAAAATGCTTGTAACCAGCATGTTCTCCTTTTCACATTAATTAATCTTGAACACCGTACAATTAATCAACCAACCAAAAGTATAGTAAAGGGTAAATGGGTAAAGGATTGTATAATAGACTGATTGTTTGTGGTGTTTAACGCCGTTTTCAACATTATTTCAGTTATATCGTGGAGGCCAGTGAACCTATCCATGCTTTCTTGGAGTTTCCTTTACCAGTACTCTGCACAACATGCTTTCCCATATAACCATCGTCGAAACAATGGTAAGCGGTAAGAAAGGGGTGAATCCTGTCGCAATGACTATCATCAATCCTCTGAAGGAAATTGGCTGATCCGGGAATCGATCCAGCGACCTCCTGTTCTCAAGTCTTGCACGCTACCGACTGAGCTACCGGAGCTCGGCAAAGGACTGTGTTAGCTGGATTACCAATTGGTTTACGAAGGATAGGTTTATCTAGTATTTGTTGTGTTCCCTGGAGTGGTGTTGTTGTTTTTGTTGTTATTACTCAACCTTTACTTTGTTGGCTTCATGGATAGAAATGATCAAACTGCTTTCTGCTGCCTGTAACAAAAACGAAAATTCAATTAATTTAACCCTTCACCACAAAATCTCGAGTTTTAACGACCCTGAGGAGATGGCTGGTAACCAGCAATTTCTCCTGTTTCCACCTTGTTTTCTACCTTTTCAAAGAAAAATTTTATCACTTGAACTACATTACATTTGTTGTCTTCGAAATACTTTCAAAATGGACTAGTCTATGCTTATGTCGTTTTGTAAAGGGTTTACTGATGCCAATTTTAAACGCAGTTTTCAACAATATCTCAGTTAAATCGCGGCGCCCGTTACGCCTTTACTTTTCTTTACTGGGACTCCTTACAACACTCTACCTCAGGCAGTGGCTACTTTTCAGTGTAGACAAAATCGAAACAGTGCTTGGCGGCTATAGAGGATTGAGTCTTAACCCTTAGGCTGCTAAGCGCGACTTATTGACCTTTTGCGGACAGTGTGGATCAAGATCAGACTGCACGAAACGTGCAGTCTGATCTTTGATCTAAACTTTCCGATACGAAGATAATTTTCTCCAAAAATTAAGTTTGGAATAACATTATTCGGATTTTTACGATCGGCTTGAAAGTTTCAGATAACTTATTTAGCAGGATAAGGTTTGAGAATGGTTTGTGAATAAGAAGCCTGTACTTAACGTCATTCGTGAAATCTACTCTTTATAAATCTACAAAATTTTATACTTGTCCATAATAAAGTATTTGCAGACAACAAATTAAACGTGGTTCAGTTGACTGAGGTCTGATTGTGAAAGGATAGAAACATTACGGCAAAAGGAGAAAATTCTTGTCACCAGCTCTTTTTTTTTTTATCTTTTTTCCATTTGCCAGAATAGATTTAAAAGCCTTCTCCGTTAGGGTCATAGAAATCTCTAAATACAAAATAACTGCTAAATACAACTTTGGGCTAACACTCGAATTCAGTTTTTAAAACGTTACAAAAGTTTAACTTGTATGTGACCTTACATACGACCAAGTGACAATGGATTACAGAGTTCATGTCAGAAGAACTGAATCGACTGTTCTAGATATTGGTCAAATATTCGTCATGTATCTATGCTTTAGCGAATATTGTTTTCGACTTAGCTGACTACGCTGACTTTTGACCCACTTCTTAGTGTTGATATATACCCGAATGAATAAATAGTAATTTGCGATTGGTCAAAAGTGTAAACATGTTTACTTGGCGGGCCCCTGCCGGCCTATTTCTGCGCATATTTATGACACCAATGTACAAGACGACTTAGACTTATATCTAATCTTGAAATATATATCTAATTGAAAATTCGCTTTTCAACAACAGATCTATGTAAAACAATGGGGAAAAAAGCAGTTGCAGTCAAGGTTACTTTTCGTTATTTCTATCCGTATTGAACCACAAACGAATTTCATTATTCATATTCAAGTACCTCTTACGCTGTCTACCATTTTTATTATACGTTTGTATTTTTTGTCTTTAATTTCTTCACTTAAGTTCTACAGTTTTCACCACATTCGGACCAAAGGCGGCAGACGACATATTCCCAGGCTCTGGTCAGATTTCGAAATCATGTCAACTTCCACCAAGAATACCTTGTCCCTATGCCAAACAATTCCGAGTTTTAACGACCCTAAGAAAGTGGGCTTTTGAAAACATAGTGGAAAAGAGAAAAAATACTGGCCACCAACATTTGCTCTTTTTCCCGTAATTTTTTCAGCCACGTCAAAGCCAGATCCTATCATTTGAGTCAATTTCATTTGTGGTCTGCGGATGCCTTTAATCTGGACCAGTTTTAAGTTTTGTCATCTGGTAAAGAGTAATATAACACAGAAAAAAAAAGAGAGTCAAAAGAATCAAAATAAGACAAACCTTGCTAGATACATGTACAATATCAAAAAAGGAGATGGTGCAGATGAAATAAACATAATATATACATACCAAAAAAGATAAAGAATATAAAAATGAAATGTTAAAAATTCAAAACAAAACCATACAAAAATACTATCCTCGAAAGACCTCGGTATTCGTAGAAAGCTAACACAATACTGTTCAAAGGTCATCAGAATCAGGTACCTGTGTTTAACCTTTAAACCTTTGTGTCCGAATAAATGCTTATTTTTGTCGAGGTTAAGTACTTAAGTCTCATTTGGAGTGAAGAGTAATGCAGCAATTTTGGAGTCATGAAATACATAATGTCCAGGTATCAACGTTCGGCACAGTTGCAAGTTCAGTCCGTACGTTCAGTATAGTCTGATTCTGGTCTACATTGTCTGCAGAGATTACTTTTGTCACTAATGGAGGTGAAAAAGTATACCTTTTGGGTGCTGAAACACGCTGGTAAATGTATTTTCAAATTTAATCTCAAGTGGTAAAAGGCTTAAGACATTTTGACACACGAAGACGATAATTTTTGAGTAATGAAAAATTGTTCAAATTCTTTGCATCTCCATTTTCCCCACCACCAACATTATGGAGAGGGGTCTCAAAAGATATCGGACAATATACACTGTAGATAAAAGATCCGGCAGATTCTCCAGTGTCTTCAGTCCGATCTTGATCTAGATCTACTCTGTTTCTTCAAGAAACTGGAATTATTGGAAAACTTATGATATAATATATTAGAATAGAAATTCTCAGTCTAAAATAACCCTATAAGGTGCAATTCTAAAGGATGGAAGGACAAACATAGATATATTTCGAAATATTACAGGAAACTTGAACCTAAGATCAAACCGTATAGTCGGTACAGTTTGATCTCGATTTGCTATTTTATTGTCGACACTGATCTGTGCTTGTAGATCTACATAAATCACAATCTTGACTGATTCAAACAGTATAAATTAAAGGACCAATAGTCCGGTGTTGACTACCACACTACCGTTCACATGATATATTGATTGGATGTGGCTTAATTGATGTAGACCTAATTTGTATCTGAAAGGTTAGAAAACATTGTGGGACACAATGATTTCAAAAGTCTCCTTTCCTCAGGGTCATTCAGACTTGGAATTATCTCGTACAGGGTTAACAAGATATAGTAGCATAAGAAAGAGTTTCCAAACGAACATCAGTAGATCTAACTTCTCAAATGCTCTTTAACAAACATAAAGACAAGAAATTGCACATGTTTATATTCTGCCTCTGAACGGTTTTCCAGTCATGTCCTAACAATCAACGGCACAAGTTTGTTTTTTGACAAACTTTGCCTTCTATAACCTAGATTCTATAAAAAATTTTGGATCTAACATGTGTTGGCATTCGACATAAAATTCCATTTAGAGAGTCTAGAAAATTGTTATTAAGCGAGCCTCTCTCGAGCTTTATTACGTTTTTAGACGAGTTCGATAAGATTTTATGTCAAAAGCCAACGAAAGTCAGATTCTGTTTTTTATCACATAACCTCCCTTGTTTTCAGTGCAATCTATACCCATTACGAATTTTCTTATCTTATACACGTTTAATATCACAATTGTGTGACGTCATTTTTGACGTCATTTTGTACATTGAAGTGAAATGTTTTATGGATATTAGGTACCGCGGGTGCATCTATAGATAGTTATGCATCTTTATAATTTGTGAAATAGATATACTGTTATGTGATAAAAAGAATTTGACATTCGTCTGCGTTTGTGTTAAAACTTTATTAAGCTCGTCAAGAAAAATGTTATTAAGCTCGCCAAGGCTCGCTTAATAACATTTTCCCTAGACTCGTTTAATAAAATTTTATCTCAAACACCAACTCATGCCAGATCCTATATATCACATAACGATATTTCCCAAATCATAGATTAAAAGATGCAAAACCATCGATGCACACGTGATAATTTCGATAGAAAAGAAAACCATGCACTTCTCTTTAATGCGTACAAAATGACGTCAAAAATCACGTTACACAATTCTGATATCAAACGTGTATAAATCATCTCTGCAGATGAGGAAATTCGTAATCGATATATTACACAGTAAACAAGGAGGTTACATGTATAATAAAAGTTCGTATATCTAAATGTCATTCTATGCTTGTCTCAAACGAGTTCAACTTAGGAAAATTCGCATAGGGTACATTACACTAAAACATGGAAGTTTATGTAATAATAACAGATATAAGTTTGTCAAAAGAAAAGGTGTGTAGTGATAGCAACACCTCCTTTATCTATATATTTTCAGGGTTTGCTCGAGGGTTCTGCAGTGCAAAAGCTGAAAAAGCTGAAAAATTATTCTATGAGGTATATATAAGTCACATTATTATGATTATAAATTTTTTTGTTCAGATAATTAGAACACAAAAGCAGGATTGTGATATACGCAATAGTCCTGGTGTGGCTCCCATGGCGCAAAAGGTTCAATGTTACAAAGTATGTAATCATGAGTGCAATATTTAGGACAGATTATCATGACGAAAAAAAAAACAATAAGGTAATTCAATACGCGCTCACGCTACTTAGATGTGATCATTTCAGAGAGGGTTCGTCGATTTTGTGTAATGTTCATATCCTTTTAGATCTATTACCAGAATAGATCTAGATTTAATTCATGTTTGAAAACGTGAAAAATTCTAATTGATTGATTGATCTTTTTATTGTGTTTACATATATGCAACGTCACATCATGCTTGTGGAATCTGATAGAAAACTTCTTAAATATCACGCAACATTCTATGGTGTCCAGAATGTGGGTCTCTATAGCTATAGAATAAGGCCATTATAATATTTTGACAAGCTGACCGATTTTTCCCGGAAGTTCAGGTAGACCTGAACAAAACATTAATTATGTACATCATTATTATCGTCTTCCATCCTTTCGTTTGAAACTTGTGAATTCAGGAGTTGTTCACAAGCAGCTATTGCAAAATATAATTCACAGTTGGTACAATTGCCTCGGGTAACTGTTTATCAAACAATCCTACGTTTTTACGACCCGAAGGAGGAAACATTTTGAAAGCATTTTGGCAAAAGGATAAAATGCTAGAAACAAGCATTTTTCCGTTCCACAAGGTTTTCTACCATTTCGAGGACAACTCTTTTTATTTAACCCTTATCCTGCTAAAAAACTAAAATTTAATTTTCAATTCGATATTAATAACCCAAATATTGCTATTTCTAAGTTATGTTTTGGGGAATAATATCTCCTTATCGGACAGTGTAGATCCAAGATCAGACTGCACGTTCTGTGCAGTCTGATCTTGATCTACACTGTCCGCAAAAGGTCAGCAAGTCGCGCTTAGCAGCCTAAGGGTTAAGCAACATATGACGACATCAACGATAACACTTTGATATCCCATGACAGCCACTATCATGCTGTTACATGTATTTATTCCAAAAGTACAGCTGTTCTCATATTTGAGGACGCCTGTCCTCGTACTTATTTGAGGACGCTTGTATGAGATATAAATGGTTACTTCATTCGGTTACATTACTTTGATCCTTACATCGCTCGACTTATAAGCTGGATTTCTGCAGTCGGGAGAGGCAGCATTGATACTGCAATTTCGACGTTGTTAAGACCAAGATCATACTGCACATTCTGTGCAGTCTGATCTTGATCTACTCCTTTCATAAAAGCATCATAAGTTATTTTGGTGAAAGGGCTAGTTAATCTTTAAGTCTTCATGAAGAATGGCTTCATTAAACTATGAGAAAAGTGCACTGGATATACGATTGAAACTCAAACTGAGAGAAAACATCCCCTAACTATGTATGTTCAATAATGTATACACGGTTTTTGCTCGACCGTATTTTATGTTACATAAGTAAGGAAAATTGTGGGAGCTCAGTGGTAAAGAAGCAGGATTCACACTCCAGGAACCCGAGTTCGAGCCCTGGAGCAAAACACCTCTGTGCCCTTGCATAGAACTGGTGAAACCAAGGACATACATGAATAAGTGAACTGTTGCCGTGATATGACCAAGATAATGTTCAAAAGGGCGTACAACACGATTTAACAACTACCAAATGGAAATAAGACTATGGAATTTTCGATTTCTTACAAAGTTAATATCGAACACTGGTCAGCATTCACTCAACGACCGAAACAAGTACAATTCCTACATAATGTCACATGGTTGCAATTGTTTGGTTTTTGGTATTCCACGTGGTTTTTAAGATTAAATCAGTTTTATCGTGCTGGTCAGTGCACCTATCCATTTTTTCCATGAGTTTCATTTACCAGTAGGCCTACTTCGCAGTACATTCTTTCTAAGCCACTGGGTGCTTTCTCACGTACACATCGTCGAAACACTTTTCAGAGTTGAGAGAGAAGTGAATACCACAGCAATAACTATCATCACTCTTCGGGAAAAATGGCCCAGCAGTGAATCGAGCCAGCACCTTTTAGGTTTAAAGTCCTTTGCGTTATTGAGTGATCTACAGAGCTCGGCACAGGCGGTAACATAAGATGCCCTCAAGAATGGCCCGATGGTTCTTGACTTAAACATTTTATTTATCCTGTTTCCGCTTTTTCTCAAATCCGGCAATGGTGTGACGCCGGTGTGAACATTTACGTCTGATCTCAAATGAAAACATTTTTTTTTTGTTCAATTACTGACCTCACTACATCGGCGAGTTTTACGTAAAGAGGATTAACGTCTCAACTAATGTCCGATTTTCAGTACCCTTTCAACCCTTTATCACATAATTCCAAATTTTGACAACCCTGACAGAGACATTGTAGGAAAAGGAGAAAATGCTGGTAACAGCAGTCTCTCGTTTTGCCGGACTGTAACCATTCATAACAATGAAATTCATGTAGGTCATTCATATCTTACTAAGTTGTTTTCAAAGTTGCCTGCTGCTTTTCCATTGTGTGTGTGTGTTGGGGGGGGGGGCAGTGAATACGAAATATTTGAGCCATGTTATGTGAAAAGGGGGCTAAATCCATCTGCAAAAAGTATTGACCCGACCCAGTTCAGCCTGCACAGTCCGTGCATGCTGACCTGAGCTAACTTTTTGCTCTTGGTAAATTTTCTGCATGTCCAAGGACCAGTTTACCTGATGATTCAGTCGGTTGTTAGACTAAATGAATTTTATGGATCCATGAACATGTGATGACTTGCTTGGTAACATGCATCACGGAGATGCAATTAGCCCCCATTTGCCAGAGCATATGGCTCATTTGAAGACACATGTAATGCATTAAATGTATTAATGTCTTGATTAAACCTTTATCAGCCTTGTCCAAATCAAAAGTATTTGAAGACAACAATTTAAAATATGGCTCGAATGGTGGAAAGCATATCTGAAAGGATAGAAAATATTTTAGGAGTGGGAGAGAATTCTGGTTACCATCATTTTCTCCTCTTCCCACAATGTTTTTCAAAGTCCTCTTTCTCGCGGTCGTTAAAACTCGGGATTGTGTTGTCATTATTCATATTTTATAATGATGTATTTGAAATCGTCTGCTGTAAATTTCAGGGGGTATTGAGTAACTTGGCTTCTGTTTTCTGGCAAAAGAAAGTCCTACCAGACTCGAAGACAGTACTGTCGTTTATGGGGACAGTATAACGCAAAGAAACTGTTCTTACTCTTAAAGCTTGCAATTGTCGAAAAGCAAAAAGTTTCAAATATATTAACATTTGACAGTTCTTATCATATCTTTTTCTCGCGGGAAATAATATTATTTCAAAGTATCAAAGCAAACCTTACCTTGAACTTTAGTCCGACCACACCGCAAGATCTAGATTGAATGATTGGACTTGAAACGCACACCCTCACTTTTGATTGGCTAAGAGGGTCACTCCTCTAGAGTTGTTGCAATACCGCAACCAAGCGGGAAGCAAAATGGCTTCACATGTTAATCGGGATTAAGGTCTTTTATAAAAAGAATCATAACAATAACGAAAGAAAAATTCAATCCTTTATTTTGAAAAAAAAAATATATATACAA